>JBAMBL010001575.1:0-273243 GCA_037043405.1 Drosophila subquinaria
GCCTTATACTCATAAGCCACAAAAATTAAGTATAGGAAATATTAAATTACTTTGAAGAATAACTTATAAATATATATATAAATTTTAAAATATATGTAAAATAATCTTTATCATTACTTATATATCACGAATATTTCTTCATCGTCTTTCGAAAAAAAATTGCTGCAAACTGTGATTGAATATTAAGAGAGAGAGAGAGAGATATATGTAGGTTTAAGTTATTAGTGCGTTAATCACTAAACTGCAATATTTATTCGCATAGTAATTCGACTTGATAAATTAAATTTTCCGATTGAATGTCCTTGGGTATTTTTTTTGGTCTCTTCGATCTCGATTTCTTCGTTTGAATGAACTGAATGAATTTAAATAATTAATTTACTTTTCGCCACCAACGGCCATGGTGGTAAGGAAATAGAAACCAGACCAGCTCAGATATTTGATGGGATCGCCGGAGCCCTCGAGTTGTTGCTCAGTGAATTCGGCGCCATATTTGGCCATGAAGGCCAAGAAGGCCATGCCGCCCATGACCCAGCTGCCCTCGTTGACGGCCAAATAGCACAGGGATGTGATGTTGCCCAAAATGGTGAGCAGCTTCAATGTTTCGGCTGCCTCGTCGGCCTCCTCGCCGCCCTTGATGAACGAGACCAGAACGGAAATCGCCATGGGCACTATAAACAGGCCATGGCCCAAAGCGATATTGTTGCTATCGCCGCCAAAGAATAGCTCGATATTGACCAGAGGCAATGGGACAATTTCCATAATAGCATTTGTTGTGTCCTTCGCATTCTTCACATTCGAATCGCCGGTGAGACAATCGACGATGCCCAGCAGACCGTGACAGAATCCAATCACACAGGCCGAGAACGCATAGGGATGATCCGCCGGACCCATCGCATAGAATCCGTAGCCCGTAACGCCGCATAAGATGGCATTCAAGACTCCCGACACCGCCGAATTGTCCGACATTTTTCTTCTTTAGCTTTGCTTTTCTTTCCCTTGACGCTGCTCTCCCGCTATTCAGAAAATCTTCTATTTATCAAATCGTTACTAGAATTTTAGAAATTTTGTGGCTTCAAAAAAAAAGAAAAAACACGAGAACAATCGACGCACAACGAGAAATTTTTTTTTTGTAAATTCTTGAAGAGAAAAAAAAAATAAATTTACAAAATATTGGAATTTATTGTAGTTTTTCCTCTCAATATGTCGACCGAACAGCTGAAATTGCTCTGCGATTATGATATAGCCCCAACTCGAATATCTCGTAGGCTACTAAGATTTAAATTACGCAGGCAACTCGACACAATTCAGCATACATTTATTTAAATAACTCCAATCCCAGTTCACCATGTATTTTCCTTTAAATAATCACAGCAAAAGGTATTTCATATAATTTTCACATCAGCTTTTCCTTTAGAAAAATATCATATTCATTTTATACAAATTTGTATTTTCCATTTTTGTCAATTGTGGGTTTTTATTATTCTTTTTCATTTGTTGAACTTTTTTGTCGCCTTTTAAAAGTTGCCCCAAAAAGTATGCTATACATTTGTAAAGTGCTTAATAGGCGATTTACACTGAGCACATCTACGGGGAACGCATGGGAATGATGGTAGATGTGAAACACCGATTCACATGGTCAACATCTAACATCTAACATCAATTTGTCACTTCACGTCAAAATTTTGTAAGCAAATATGAAAAATTTTGCTCTTTATATAAAATGAGTTTTGATAAGAAATTGGGTGGGTTTGGTGGCATTCGACACAACCAACGAAATGGTCAAGATTGAGCAAAGTGCAGACGACGGCGAAGAAGTCGACTTGTCGCTGACTGCCAATTTAAATAAGATACACCAACTGCAAATCTTCCAATAAAAAAATAAATTTACAATTAAACAAATATAGATATTTTTAAGTTGTTTATTTAAAGTGAGTTGAAGGTAATTTTTGAAATTAAAGCCCATGATGCTCCTCGCATTATATATTAGCGAAAATAATTTAAAACCTTTTTTACTTACATGATTCAGCCAATTCTCATTGTTTTGTTTGTTTTCCATTTGTTTTTGCCATTTATTTTAGCTGACATTGTTTACATTTTCCTACCGAATGGCAAATTTCTAGTGCTGCATTCGAAAAAAATCGGCTCGAAACCGATTAGAAACCTATGAAATAGGAACATCAATAGGAGATGGCGGAACGGATGGGAAAATTTCGGCACGGGTAAATGTTGCTCAGTGTGAATTGGGCATAAAATGAGCATTCGGTTCAAGTTTCAGCGTTGCCCAACACTTGTTATGACTCGGCATTGTTTGGTCATTTAACTCAAAGTCAACCGAGATTGCTTTTATTAATTTTCTATATTTTTACATTGAAAGGTTTCAATTAAGTTGCTGAAGAAATGCAATAATCATAATTTGCTTCTTTTCCTTTGTTACTGATTTTCAGCTGGTAAAAAGCTGAGCTTCAAAATAAAGACAACTTTAATACAATCCAAGACTCTGTTGGACAAATCTAAGCTGGGAATATAAGCTTAGCTTCAAGTATTATGGATTTCAAATAGCTAAATGAGCAGATAACGGAGTGGAGTTCATCTTAATGGATTAATGGCAACAGAGTTTCAAAGATATTTAATCCTAAAAGCAGTTAAATAGATAGAAAAGGCATTCTTATCTGTGGTATTCAAAAGACCATAAAGTACTTAAAAATTTAAAAATTTTAGTATATGTTCGAGATGATAGTTTCGAATGCCTTTGTAAATCAAGAACAATATCTTTCCCATAGTAAGGAATATACATATAAATAAATAGAAAGAATAAAATAATTAATATGTAGATAGGTATTTAAATAGATAGATGCATATATTGATAGACAGCTAGATAGATGTATAGAAAGTGAGTTAGATAGCAAAAATGATGCCATAAAATTAAGAGACAGAAAGAGAGAGTTGGAGAGCGCGAGAGCGAGACAGAGAGAGAGAGAGCCACAAAAGTCGATAATTTCGAAGACAGAAAAAATAAACATGGAGTATGTAATTAAAAGACAATTGAATTTAGAAGATATCCCTTTGGAATTTGCATGCATGAACACTACGGATGTTTGTTAGTTTCTGTGTTGTTGTTGTTTCGATCGAAGGCAACCATCTGCCTGGTCTGGTAAGTAGAAGAGACGAAGAGTTGTTCCCTCATCTTAAAAGAACAATGAAAACGGACGATCTGGCACTCGGATGATCACATGATCCCGAACATCGTCCGCCTCCGACGAAGACGATAGAGTCAGCTCCTCCAGTTCCGCCTGTCCCTCTTCCTCCTGCTCCTCCAGTTCGTAATCAGAGTCAATGTCCTGATAGCCCGCATTTTGTCGCAGCGTTGCCAGAGATCGCGATTGATTATTTGCGTAGATTCGTAGATTCTCCTCCGTGTAGTCGACGATGTGTCGTCGTGTCTTGCTGAGATATTGCCGCTGTCGCAAATAGATCTTGAGAATGCCCTTCACGCCGATGAACGTCAGTCCCCCGAGGAGTGTGCGATGCAGTGGCGTTGCCATATTGCGGTACAGCACATTGCCCATCAGGGTGGCAACGCTGGGCAGCATAATGGCGCCACAAAAGATGCGAGCAAAGTTGATGGGTTCATCGGGAACCGTTGGCGTTGCCAGATCGGCGGCAGCATCGCTGCGCGCATCGCACAGCCAATTGACAAGTGGCAACTTCCGGACAATTACATGACGATTGTGCCACAGCCTCAGAACGGCGTCCTCCCAGCGAATGAGGCGTGTGAGAATCAAGGCAACTGGTATAAACGGCAGACCGACGAGCAGGAAAATGGGATCGCCCTTCTCCATCATTTCCATGCCACGCTGCTGGCCAAATACCTGCAGAATTGTGATGCCACCGTAGGTCACAGCCGTCCAATAGACGGAGCCCAGAAAGGCGCTGACCGCTAGAAATGGACTGCACTGCCTGATCAGATCCTGGAAGCCCTCGAGGACAGTGGCCACACGACTGACCGTGGGAAAGATGATCAGATACTCGACACGGCATTGCATGCAGGCGACTCGCATCCGTGAGTTTCCGTTCTGTTTCTCGTCAATCCAACGATAGAGGCAGCTCTCGTGCACCCATTTGGTGCTGCCACGGCATTGGCACGGGTGCAGCCATGTGGCACGACGGTTCTCCGCCTCGGTGGAAAAACATATCCAGCAAGTTCGCTCCGTTTCCGTTTCCGGTCCAACACTTCTCGTCATCTCCGTTGAATTCCCTTGACCAGACATGATCGACCATTCAATCAATCAATCAATCAGCCCCCGATTCCTTTACGTCCACCAGGCAGAATAGTATATATTGAAATATTTATGAATTTAAACAAATATTAATTAAGAGAGAGTTTAAAATTTGCGTCAAGGCGTGTTTTGCTTTTTTTTTTGTTCATTTGTCGCTTTAACGTTGAATCTCTCGTTTAATGAATCATGTGCCTGATTGGCTATTTTTACTACACCTTATATTAATTTTTATTAATTCTAACTCCTCCGTTTTCTAGCATTTTGGCATTATGAAACGTTGCTTACCTTAATTTTAAGTAGTTATTTTTTCCACAGCTTAAAAGTAGGCAATGCTTTTTATTTCACAAACTTTCCAACTTGACGTGACAACCTAAATAAACAGCTCAATTTGAGCTCAGCCTGAAAGTATGCATTAAATTTTATATCAGTCAAACTTTCGCTGTCGTAAAATGAAACGTGCATTAAATGCATGATTTTTAAATAAGCGAAGAACGTAATTATTTCACATATTAATTTTTTCATTTTTTTAAGCCTGAAAGTAGGTAACGCTGGTGTACCTCTGTCAGTTGTCTCTGCCGATTGTTGAATTAATGATAGAATATCCTTTTATTCGCAGCCTGAAAGTAGGCAATGCATTTTATGTAATGCACTTTTATTATGTATGTATGTATTAAGCGAACGAACACTTTTTTTAAGTTCTGCCTGTACGTATGCATTGTTAGTGTCGTTCGCGGTTTCGTTCTGAAGCCCATTGTTAATTTTAACTGTTATTTTAAATATTTAAAAATTAAAATTTTTTGAAGATTTTAATATTTTTTTTAAATGTTTTTTGAATTGTAAGCTGAATATTTTTCGATAACAGCATTGAAAATAATCATAACCAAAGCGTATCAGCAGAAAAATGCTACCCTGTAAAATTATCTTATGTAAATTCTTCAACATTTTTGTCAAAATATTTTCCATCTAAAAATCAACTTTTTTTGCGAATGTAAAACAAATATTTAGAATTATAGTAGAATAAAAAAAAAAATAAGACTTTGTGGATCAAAGAGGTGTCTTTACACCATACATTATAAGAATGTTATAATTTTGTAGCTACATTTCTACGTTTATAAAAATCTGTTATCCAATATCCAAAATTGAACAGTTATATTTACAGTTAGTTGATCTTGGCTGTACAGTTACCAATTTTGAAAAAAATATTTTTTGATTTTATAAGAAAGAACTAATTTTGTAAAGAAAAAAACTTAGAAAAATTTAAAGAAACCAAAAATAAGGATGGCATAAAAAGGAAACATGCATTAAAAAATTACACTCAGAAAGATAATAAAAGTGCAAAGAACAAATCAATTTCTTTAATGTTGGAGATGATATAATTAAGTAAGACACAAATCATCATTATACAAAGGAAAAGAAGTTCGAATTCGAAGAAAAAAGTTCGAATTATGCAAAGGGAACCACACGATATTTACAAATATATGACAAGCACATTAATTTCATGTCTACAAATTTGGCGTGTACTGAAACATTGGGAAACAATGTTAAAAAAAATGCCAACAAATAAAAAAGAGATAGCTTTAGCCACAGACACATCACAAAGAGCGAGACGGCAAATGAAATGAGTACAGTTCAGACTTAAAATACATACACAACTTGGAATGTTTTATGTTTATTACTAAATTTGGTTGAAGCTCGCATAATAAATAAGTACTGGGGATGAAATGGTTCGAAGTATATGAAACAGAAATCATGAATCTTATCGTTAAATTCGAGCTGCGAGGACAAAGATCAACTCGAAGCTCTCTTATCAGCTCAGTAAACGAGAGATGAATTCTAGATTTGTGCCCACTTTAGTGGCAGATAAAAGGATCAGTGTAAATTACATTAATTACTTACATTTAATGTGTTTAATTGAATAATTAATAATTTATTATTTTTTGTTTTGCTTTTTTGTGAAATTGTCGAAAGGGGCGAGAGTTTTATACAAATGATGAAGTAGAAAGTGAGCCAAAGGTGAAGTCTTTTTTGTTTCTTTTGTTTTCAGTCAAGGAAGGAACGGATATCCCGATTCCTGTCCAGGAAAAAGAACTGTCTGAATATTATAAACTAGAAAGTCTTAAGAATGAACAAGAAATCATATTTGGCTTCGACTAGGAAAGAAACTTGGCTGAATCTTATAAACTATTGAGTCTTATTATGTATGTTGTATATTGTATATGGTTATATCGCTTAGTCCTCCTGCTCCATGTACTCATCATCGTCGTCGTCATCGTCATCATCGTCCTCATCGTCACGGTTGTTGTTGTTGTTGATCTGCTGACGCGCCAGCGGCAAGTGACGGGCTGGATATGTGGGTGGAACTGGAGCTGTCTGGCGCTGATTGCTGCGCCTGGCCGTGGGTCGATAGTACATGTTGCACTGCAGATAGTCCTCGGCCTCGTCCTCGTCGGCACCCTCCATGGAATCCTCAATGGTGCGTGAATAATCCTCGATCTCCTCGTCATACAAATGCGGAGCTCCATTGGCAAACGATGCAAATCGCATAGGATCCCGCAGGCAACTCATTGTCTTCCATTGACGGCAACTCGGACTGGTCACAAACTCACGCAGCTCGGCCAAGGAACGTGCCGTCTCGTTGACAGCCTGCTGGTAGTATTCCTCCTGGGAGAGCAGACGCCGCTGGGTGGGAAAGCGGCGTCTGTAGAATTTCTGGGCATAGTTCAGCACGGAGTTGGGACAGTAATAGGCAATAAATATGATGGCCATGAGGATGGCACAGGCGCTCGTGTGCCAGCTGCAAAAGTAGGCCATGGCACAGCCAACTGCCTGGAGCACCCATTGGATGATGCGCTGCGAGCGCGGATTCTTCGGTGGTCCAATGCGGTAGCAGACCAAGAACGACACCAGTCCCGTGATGGCCAAATACCAGACCACATACTCCCGATAGGTGATCAAAATCAGACGCATATTGTCCGACAACTGCTTGAGTATAAAGAGTCCAATTGTCCAGCCGCCGATGAGGACGCCATACATCATGGGACGCCTTGGGAATAGCTTCGATATGACCGCAATGATCACCAGCAGCGATGCACAAATGCCCAGCACAATCCCGGCCAGATAGTAGAAGATGCTGTTCTTCGCCAGCTGTCCGGCGCTCCAGAAGATCAGCATGCCGAGGCCGAGCTGCAGAAAACGCCACAGATCGAACTTGGCATACTGCAGACTCACGTTGTAGGGCTGATTGGAGGCGACGCCAATGCACTGCTGCTCGAACGGCGACATCTGGACGCGCTGGCGCTTCTGGGAGAAGAGCGTGAAGCTGAACATCGAGCGCTGCTCCTTGTAGTGCTCCAGCACCTCCTCGGGCGTGCGTCCCCCATACTCCGTGTAGTCGTCGTTGCCAATCGAGAGCAGGAACTCCACAGACTCGAACAGGCTGATCAGCGACAGCGGCTTGCCCGGATAGCAGTAGGTGCGCAGCACATTGTACCCATACCGATTGGCCGTAATGTCTATGGACGTTCCCTCCGCCAGGTAGACGGTGTCCGTCGACGGTTTAGCGCCAATTGCCGGCGTCACTAAAGTTGCAATTATGCCCAATATTAGGGGCCATGCAATAGCATTTATCTCAATATGACTGCGTCGCTTCAGTCTCATTTTTCTCAGTTATACATAAATTAATTTTCGCACAAAAATACAAACAAATAGGCAGACGTTTCACAAATTTATGTCTCTACAGTAAAATCACTCTAACAAGTATAAAAAAACAAACTTAACATGTCGCTGTCATGTTATTTGACATGAAAGGCTACGGTAACATTGTTTATCGGCTTGGCAGTAGAGTTGAGTCGTTTCGCTCTGAAAAACTTCAAATGAACGGGTCATTATGATGAATGATGAACAAATGAACTTATTCAGTCAATCATGACCAAGATCGATCATTTCGCAGCTAGTTACTAATTTCTTTAAAACAATTTTAAATTTCTTAGAAAAATACAATAAGAATAACAAAAATGGAGTTCCGCGATTGAATTCAATATCTTCTTTATATACATGTAACAATGTTTCAATTTCAAATATTTTTAAGTTTCGAGCAACGTGAAAGGTTACTTAAGCCCAAAATAAAACAACCAATTAACTCTTTTTTCTTATTTTCCAGACAGGGTATAATTATAGCCCAAAAACTTAAAAGATAATCCTGAATCTAATTGGCATTTGTCGTCTATTCGAATTAAAAGCTTAAAACACATTTCACATTCCACTGAAAAGAAACATTTGTAGCCTATCGTTCATAAACAGCCGACCAACTGATCAGAATGACCTATTCATCATTCATCGTTTATAACCAACTGAATAGAAACCATCTCGTTTATAGTTCATGACCAACTAAACAACTGATCTATATGACTGATTTAGTTCACGACTGAAAAACGAACGATTGAACTTATTCAGCAAATTGAGCTAAAAGCCCAACTCTACCTTGCAGCATTTCGAAAAATTATTTTATTTTATGCAAATTAATTGAAAGCAATTTCACAATTTCAGTAAGAAAAACCTTGCTTAAATCATCAATAATTTGCATTAATAGGTGAAATTAATGCTGCATTTTAAAATTAACTGTTGTCAACTAGCAGCAGCATAACATTATGTAAGCCATCAAGCGCGCATGTAATATCGATAAACGATATTGATGCTATCGATATGTAAAATAATACCATTAATGCGTGCAACTTGCTGTTGATATTAAAAAAAATATTGATAGTGCATATTGTAGCAATTCTGTATTTTTATTTATTACTTGTGAGCATAAATGGAAGTAATCGATGCGAACAGAATATTTCGCTCATATACAACGGAACAAGTTTAGCCGTACGTTCCAATGAGCCGTTCAACTGAACCTGTTCTGAACGAAAAGATCGAACTGTGTTGCGACAACTCTACTAAACAGCGGCGCTGCTGGTTACGAGCTGAACGACAGAATTCCATAGTATTCTTTATTTTCGCCACACTCCAAATCAATAAAAGGTAACCAATTTGCAAAGCCAAAATTGTTGGCAATTGCTAAAAAAGTGACAGGACAACATAATTATGTGTATATCACAACTGGGACCAGTCTGGTGTCTGTCACTTGTCGTTTGTTGCCTAACCTACAAAGTTACATAATTTGTGTATTTCTCATTTAAAAAGTTAATAGCAACTTACTGTTATTGCGAGCATATAAATATATAATAACTGTTTGCGTTTGCAGAACAAAATGTCGTTCGTGAAGAATGCTCGCCTGTTGGCCGCGCGCGGCGCCCGTTTGGCCCAGAACCGTTCGTACTCGGATGAGATGAAGCTGACTTTTGCCGCTGCCAACAAGACCTTCTACGACGCCGCTGTGGTGCGCCAGATCGACGTGCCCTCGTTCAGCGGCGCCTTCGGCATTCTGGCCAAGCATGTGCCCACACTGGGTAAGTCGAGTCGAGTCATTTCGATGTCAATAGTTATATCCAGTGTTGCCAGGTGATGAGCGCCTGCTTAAGCAAAAAACGCTATATTTTAGCTGCAAATTTTAAAAGCTATTCCATTGTCAAATATGCTAAATGTAGCATGAAATAAGCTAATCTGGCAACACTGGTTATATCACAATCTCAACTCAACTCATCTCATCTCTGGTTATTTCCACAACAGCTGTGCTGAAACCCGGCGTTTGTCCAGGTCACCGACAATGATGGCAAACTGACCAAATACTTTGTCTCCAGCGGCTCAGTGACCGTCAACGAGGACTCCTCCGTGCAGGTGCTCGCCGAGGAGGCGCACAACATCGAGGACATCGATGTGACTGAGGCCAGACAGTTGCTTTCCAAATATCAGTCCGAGTTGAGCTCAGCTAGCAGCGATAAGGTAACAATTAATGCAATTATCATTAACAATTAAAGTAATTCACTCACTGTTAACTGTTTGTCTTTTAGGCCAAGGCGGAAGCTGCCATTGCCGTCGAAGTTGCTGAGGCGCTTGTCAAAGCAGCCGAATAAATAAAACAATTCAACAACTACAATTAACATAACAACCACAACAACAACAACCTGTATAACAACAACAACAACAACATCATCTGCTTGTAATTGTGTTTAAAATAATTAAATCATAACAAATTTGAAGCCCACATCAATTGTTATGAAACAAATAAAAACAAAAGCGAATATATATATATATATCGTAATAATACCAGAGTCGACTCTCTGCAACAACAGCAACAGCAGCAACAACAACAACAGCAACAACAAAGCATATGTTTTACATATCAATCTGATTTTTTTATTTGCTTTTTTTTTGGTTTTGTTAAATCGTGTGTTTAAACCATACCTGTTAAATCTCGATTAGAATTACTAATCAATTAGATTATTTATTAGAAATAATCGTAATGATTATATAATTCACTGTTGAAAAATTTGTGATAATCTAATGATTACGATTAGAAAAAATCAAAAAAAAATCAAGAATTATTACGATTATTCAAAAAAATCAGAAAAAATCAAAAAAAATCAAAAATAATCGTTTTGGGGTATTTCGGATTATTTTTGATTTTTTCTGATTTTTTCTGATTTTTTGATTTTTTACGATTATTTAGTAAAAAACGAAATTATTTTCACAATCAAAGTAGCCAAAGCTTTTGATTATAGTTGCTTTGTGCTGGTTATATAAAGCCCTCCTGAGGAATACATTTGAGCATTCGTATTTGACCTGTTAAAGTGTGAAGTGGCCTTTTGTAAAAACTGAATTTATTGTAGTGCATTTCCAGATCAAACTCGATCGAGTCTTCCACATATTCCATGAAAAACCGCAATAAGGGCATTACTTGTACTTGTATAATCAATAACATAAACTTACTGTAGATGTTCATAGTCGGCAATCCAACTACTAGGATATCTTGTTTTCGATTGTATACGCAATAAATGTGGACCTCTTGAGCGCTCCGCTTAGCTCTCCAATATTCTGCAAGCAATTATTTTCTTGACTCTTTTGATTAAAAAAAAAAAGTTGAATACTATACTTTTGCGTTTCATTCCGAAGAACTTATGACGGGGGGAATCGAACCCAGTTTTTTTTCAAACTGGAACTGACAGGTCAGCAACTCTAACTAGTGAGCTACGGAATTTTTGTAGCTGCCTCCTTCTTTCTTCTGAAATTAACTGATTTAGACAACACAAAGCAACTATAATCAAAAGCTTTGGCTACTTTGATTGTGAAAATAATTTCGTTTTTTCTAAATAATCGTAAAAAATCAAAAAATCAGAAAAAATCAGAAAAAATCAAAAATAATCCGAAATACCCCAAAACGATTATTTTTGATTTTTTTTGATTTTTTCTGATTTTTTTGAATAATCGTAATAATTCTTGATTTTTTTTTGATTTTTTCTAATCGTAATCATTAGATAATTGGGCAAAACCCAAAATAATCGTAATTTAATCATTGGTTCGACTTTTAAACAAAAATAATTTAATTACTAATGATTATGATTACTAATCATTATTTAACAGGTATGGTTTAAACATTTGTAAAGCCCTTTTTGAAGTAACAAACAGCAACATCAAAGAAATGTTAAATTTATCGCATTATTCACGCTTCGTTTGCGCAGGCGCAACAGCTGCAAGCCGTTGACATCGACGTCGACAGCGCAGCGACGCCAACGCGAAGGTCAAGTTTACAAAGGGCGCCAGTGATTAATTTCTTGTTTTTGGTTTTTTTTTTTGTTCTGTTTTGAAAACATTCCCGCCTTCGCTTACCACACATTCTGTGCAGTGTGAAGTGATATTTCCCCTACTTTTTTTTGAGTAATAATCAGTTTATTTTTAACTGAAACTAGAATTCTTCTTCAAAGTTTATCTGAATTCTACTCTTTATGATAACGTCTTATATCAGGGTCTTTTCATAAGTGAACTACGAATATTTCTTTTTAAACCTTTTTAATTTATTGTAAAATAGTACGAAAAGAAGTGTTTATTTCTTAAAAATATTTATGTTAAAATTAATATTCACTGACTGATCAAGAAACGGGCAATAAATAGCAGAGGTTTATCTCGGCTGTTAACTACACAATGTTAAGTAGTTTAACAGATTCTTGACGTTGCTAACCAGCACTGTCAACTTTTGAGAAGCTAAAAAGCGGTGAGCAACGGATAGGTGTGCAAAAAAAAGCTTAATTTTTAAACAAATAATTCTGAATAACGCTAATTACATTTTTTTAAATTACTTGAAATATAAACATTCAGAAATATTCTTTCTAAACATTTAAAAAAAAAGGCCAGACTTCCCACTGCCCATTTCTTCAAATTTTTACCGCAACTAAAGTTGAAAAACAGCCAGATTTGACGGAAAATGAGTTGCTCTGACAGCACTGCTGTTAACAGAAAATGCAAATAAGTTCATTTAACAGTCGGTTTTAATTTTCCATTTTTTTTTTAACAAAACCAAAAAAATATAACTATAAAATCGAATAAATCGAGATAGAGTCGATAGGAGTCGATAGATACGATAAGTCGTAGAATTGGAGGACTGCGATGAATGTGAATGCCTCCAGTGCTGGTTGCTGGTGCAGGTGCAGGTGCAGGTGCAGGTGGTGCTGTGGTGCAATTGTGTTGTTGTGTTGTTGTGTGTGCTGATGTTGCTGTTGTCCCAGTTGCTATTTAAAAGTGAGGTGGTCCATAGGTCTGGGCAGGTGTGTGACCAAGGGGCAAAGCCTGATCCTCCGCAGGAGCTGGCAAGCTCAGCACTGGACCCTGGCTGAAGGTGGGCGCAGGCGCGGATTCGGGAACGCTGAGCACCGGCAATGGAGCCGAGACGGGGGCGCTGTACTGCAGGGGAGCGTTGTACTGAACGGGAGCGGGAGCAGCAACTGGAGCACTGTACTGGATGGGAGCAGGGGCGGGGGCAGGCAGTGGTGCACTGTAGACGGGAGCAGCTGGTGCCGTGTAAACGGGCTGTGGTGCAGGAATCGAGAGTGGTGCACTGTAGACAGGAGCACTGTAGATCGGAGCAGGAGCTGGGGCGGAGATGGGAGCACCATAGACTGGAGCTGGAGCGGGTGCAGTGTATATGGGAGCGGAGGCGGGAGCACTGTAGATGGGAGCGGGAGCACTGTAGATGGGAGAGGGGGCGGGAGCACTGTAGATGGGAGAGGGGGCGGGAGCAGTGTAGATGGGTGAGGGAGCACTGTAAATGGGAGCGGAGGAGCCAACAGAGGCATGCTCATGGATGACACGCACCACCTTGGTGGGTGCACCGCCAATCGAGTGGTGGATGCCCGAGCTGTGGTTCTCGTGCAGCACCTTGATCACCTGTGGGGCACCACTCTCAACGATGGAGCCATGAGAGCCATGAGAAGCGATGAGTGGTGCAGATTCCTGGTGCACCACCTTGATGACCTTGACGGAGGAGCCATGGCCATGGTCATGGCCATGATAGATGGGCGCTGGATGGGCAACGGCACCGCCGCCAGAGATGACCTTCACCTTGTAGACCTGTGGTGCGGGGCCGTAGCTGTAACCACCGGCATAACCACCACTGGAGTAGCCACCATGGGAGTAACCACCTGTGGAGTAGCCACCCGAGCTGCCGCCCTGCTGATGAATGACCTTGACCACCTGAACGGATCCATGTCCATGTCCATGTCCATGTGAACCACCATAATGTCCACCATGAGAGCCACCGTAGGAACCGCCATAGGAGCCGCCATGTGGCCACCATGGAGCCGCCGCCCCACCGCCGCCCAGACTAATGCGGCCTTCAACCACCGTTGGAGCCACCGCCACCACCGCCGCCACCACCACCACCACCGCCGAGCAGTCCCAGAAATCCGGCATTGGCCACAGCGAAAAGCGCGCACAGACAAACGAAGACCTGTGTGGGATAAGGAGATGGAGTTAGACAAAGTGGTTGCCAAGTGGTGCAAAGTGTGCTTACCTTCATATTAACTACGATTCCTGCTTTGGGGGGAGGGGAAATCAAATGATGCGACTCTAAAGTCAGATTCTCTGCAAACACAACTGATGACAGTCCACCAGAAACCACATGCTTTTATATCGCCGGGTTACAACGAATCCAAATCGAATGAATCCAAAGTAAACTACACTGCAGCAGCAGAGAAGGCGGCAGCGCAGCGGCAGAGAAGGCGGCAGCGACAGCTGTAAATGCCCATCATGAAGTTCCAATTGGAAGTTGGAAGCAACGCAATCGCATCCCAACCAGACACAAAAGCATTTCATTAACATTTGCAAGGGGCCATTTAATGATCATCATCATTTATGATAATGATGAAGCTGAAGATGATGCAAAGTTGTATTTGTTTATTTTCGGTTGTAGTTTTGTATAGAAGTTGCCGCCGCTTTCATTTTCATTGCCGGCCGCGCCCACTTAACATATTGTTATCGATATCGCCAGCAACAACATTTTCATTTCCATTTCCAATAAGATTTCCAGTGTGAACATCAAGTTGACATCAGTTTCCAGTTTTCAGTTTCCCCTTCAAAAAGTCAATGCAACGTAACGTAAAGCAGCGTATTGCAATGCAGTGTGTGTGTGTGTGTGTGTGTGTGTGTGTGTGTGTGTGTTTTTGGTTTTGCATTTCCGAAATTCCGAAAGCGACTTCAACTCCTAATTAGCATGAAAATGAACACTGACCATCATCACTGACGTTTCTGATAAGATCAAATGTAACGCTCTCTCTCTCTCTCTCCCTCGCTCACTCACTTGCCTGTCTGTCCGTCTGTCTGGCTGCCCACGTGTAGTCATCAAAATGTTGAACCAAGCCCAAAAAAAAAAAACTCTCCAACTCAAATGTCAATTTCAGGCCATCATTTCAAGGTGAATCGAAATGGTCTTTGTTCCGAATATGTATGTGATGCAGGTGTATGTAAAACATATACATATATATGTGTGTGTGTGTGTGTGTGTGTGTTTGTGTCAACTGAGCTATTAACTTGACTCTGCGCCTGGTTATGTAAAATGCCAAACAAAAACCTAAACAATTAATACCAACATTGTCAAATGCACATAAAGCTCATTTAATCGCTCCAGCTGCATATGTATGTATGTGTGTGTGTGTGTGTGTGCGTGTGTGTGTGTGTTTGTGTGTGTGTGTATGTGATTAGTGGGATGCAAGAATCGCACTATTCAACAAATTTGTCAATCTCTCAAAGTCAGCCTCAGTTCAAGTTTTGTATCCAACATTTTTGTGCCCTCCAAACGTGTTTCAATTTTAAGATTTTTGTAATACGAAATTTTCAAGATTTCATTCATAACTTTTTTAATTTTCAGGCAATTTGAAGTGTTTGTATTTTGTATTGATACATTGATCATAAGCATGCACTTTCAAATCTTTTCAGCTGGTTTTTTTTTTTGTGAGTTTTTGCATCGAAATGGGATATAAAACACAAAAGTATTTAAGTTGATACTATGAAATCTATTGTTAGGAATTCAAATTTTTATCACTAGAACTTGTCCATTATATTTAGCTTGTTAAGTAAGTTCTATTTTGGGCTTAAATCCTGTTTTTTTTATACTTTTGTATTTTTCATAATGAGATTTGCTGAATTTTCGTGTGATTACGGATCTTAGTTCGGTGTGATTCCGAGTATAAACCTTAATTGGGCTTTAAATGATGATTTTCAGGTGTGCTACAAATCACTTCCACTTTAATTTCATACTGTCGAATTCGTTGAAAATTTTTGATGGAAATGAACATGCTAACTCACTGGGCTAAAAATTTAGAGTTGTCGAAAAAGAAATGAAACTATTATTTATGATAAACTTAAAAAAGTTGCTAAACAAACCCTTGAAAAATTTAATATGAGAAGGGCCAACCCTAGAGCCAGTTCAAAAGGTTGGCGAGCATGCTAAGAAACTTAAATCTCTCGAAGTTCTGTGGCACTGCAAGCGGAATTGCTTTTCTCTAATTCGATTTCACTTTGATTTCGGTGCCTCATTATATTTATTTGCCAAATTGTTTAGATTAGGTTCTTTATCCTGATAACGATCTCGAAGTACGATCTGCTTATTATTATGTTTTTTCTACGTTCTTGCGACCTTAGCAAGATTGCTCACAGCCTTATTAGAGAAGATGGAGAATGGATATATCGGATAAGCTTCACATTGAGATTGGAATATCTGATGAGAGTTTAACTGGAAGAGATCCAATACATCACTATTGACTGGAATATATGAAATACTTATCCATCCTCACCTCGATATCCATGTGCTGATGATCCCATGAAATTCCAGTAATCATTTCGATTAGGAATGTACAGATTTTGTTTTATTCGGGCATTACAATAACACAACAAAATTAAAAAAAAAGGAATTTTAAGTCTTGTTCATTTAACATTCTTAATGATGGATGATGATTGAGGCTTAAGATTGAACGACAAGCGTTTATTTCTTCTGCTTCACAGCGAGGGGAGGGAGAATCGTAGACGTGTCTCCGGACAACAGATGGCGCTGCGATGTACGGACGATGGACTGGAACAACGGGAACGGATTAGGATGCGCACCACTGGAACGTGACGAATGACTGGAACAGTAACGGTTGCATAGCTTGCACCATACGCCTCTGACCAAGAGCCAGGCAGGCGGCAAGACAGACAGGCAAGGAAGAACTGAAAGAAAGACAAGAGATAAGTTGAAGTTGAAGTTGAATCAAGAAGTGAGGACTCTTGATAAACTGCACTCACCTTCATGTTGATTGGATAACTGAATGATTTGTGTTGATTGCAGGAAGTCGCTGGGCTTATATACCCAATCTCCAATCTCACGAGCCCCGATAATTGGAGCAGCTTCAACTTGACAGCCAAACAAATAGAACAGCATTTCAAAAAACAATAAATTTATATAAAAAGAAACTAAAAAGAATTGAAAAGGCGTTATGTAAATTGGTATTTTTTTTTCATCAAAATATAAAGGGAGGGATTTAGATGTTTGGCATTATTATTGAAATTCCATATTTGCAGCTTTTATGAGGCAACAACTGCCAATTCAAGCAGAACAATGAGAACTTGTTCCTGCATCAAACCAACCAAAAACAAAAATAAAAAAATCGAAATTCCAAGTGCTACTTACATCTCAAATCAACTCAAAACTCAATTGACAATTCGTATCGAGCGCGTTGATTGATTCTTTTCATTGGTTAAATTTATCAAGTCTTGGGTTTTTTTTTCTCTCTATGTATGGCATCGTAAGTATTATTACTTAAAGTCTATCTATAGATAGATACGATATTGGTGCGAACAACTCAAATGCAAATTGATGAACCCCAGCAAACTATTGGTTAAGCTTCCCCCTATGAGTTCATGCTTACAAATACCAAATACCAAAGGCTGTTAATATTAAATACTGACTATGTTAATATTTTTTTTTTTTTTTCGTTTTGTTTGCTTTTTGTTCCTTTGGTCCTTTGCTTGACACTTTTATGCCCTGTACCCATAAAAGCCGTATAAACGGGCTATCATAAATTTTTGCAAATGTCTAAAATTGTTTAAAATTTAAAATCGTAGTCTGCCTTTTGGGGTATATACATTTAATAGTTCATTCAGCTGTTCAGCGATTTTTACTTTATTTTTTTTGTCGTACATCATTATTATTAAATATGTTTGATATCCTTTAAGTTAGAATTAATTTTTTACAGGGCATCATTTAGTCGAGCTGAGCTGAAGCTTTGTTTTAATTATGTTGAGGCATTTCAAGTGTTGCATACGTATCTGTCAACAAAACAATCTATTTATTGGCCAAACAATCCTGAGCAGGCCAAAAGCGGAAGTCATTTAACGTAATACAGTGCTACATCTTTATAATGACTGCGACCAATTGAATCTTTTCTCTGTTACGAGTACTGTCAATGTTTTTTCCATTTTCAAGTGTGTAATTGAAAGACAGAAATTTCGTAATTTCTGTAGGACTCTAGTTGTTCGCTGAACATTTTTTGCATTCCATGATACCTTTTTCCTTATGACATCTCGGTCTCATCTAGGAGCCATCTCCACTCAGTTTAATTGGGAGAAGAGACTTCTTAACAACTTTGAGCCGTCCTAACTTTGGTCAAAATTTAAACGATTTCCTGCGGAATGACAATGTTAGTATTTTTTGGCTTCTTTTTTAATTCTGCCTCCGAATTTTGTTTTTGTGAAACTCATGTCCAAAAATTCACGTTGTGATCCATTTCTGTTTTGTGTTTTGGTTAGATAGATAAATAACTAAATCTATTTCTATTATAATCCCGTGCTAAGGTTGATTCGGAACGTTTTTAAGATAATTTAAAAAAAAACTTTTCAAGCAGAAGTAGTTTTTTCGGCGACCAGTTTTAAAACTGATTTCGTTAAAACCTGAAAGTATAGTTCAATGCGACCAATTTCAAAATGTAATGCATTTATTTATCTTAAAAATGTTTTTTGTTTGATTTAAAAATATTAAATTAATTTGAATCCCTATTGCACGCGACATTTTGTTCCACAATATACATACATATTTATGTTGTTTCTGTCTCTCTTTTTTTAAATTATGTATCGAAAACAGCTTGAAAAACTTGTTTTAACCTAAAATTTCAATATATTTCTATGTATTAAAATGGTTTATGAATACCTTACTTATTTACAAAATCAAGGTATTTGGATAACTTTTAGAGCAAAATATAGGAAAAGTTAATTTATTACAATGTAGAATCGATGTGCTCATCGATGAATTTCTTCTAGCGTATTTCTTAAATAAATAACTTAAATACACTTCTGGAAGAAAATTTCAAAAGATATGGATTTTTAGCTGACATTTCTGTTGAAATGCCCATATGTTTATCTATAGTTCATACTGCCCTTTTACTTTAATGCTACACAAAAAGGGTATTAAAATGCACTTTAAATTAATTTTGACCAAGTTAAATGTGTTCTGATTGATTCAGGGGATAGGGTAGGCGAAGAGAGCCGAGGACTTGATCTGCCGTATGCGTCATTAAATACGTTTTGGGCTAATCCAAATGCAACTTTTACCCATACACCCATTCCGGAATAAATAAAACACGGATCCATTCATTTTTACCAAAGATCATATGCAGCCTTCATTAAAAAGTGAATGGACGAGAACAAGAAATTTGTACAAATAAACAAAAAATAAATCAATGATTTACAGGGATAATCAAATAACAAAATAATAAACAAATAAATAAATAATTAAATATATTAATAAATATATACAGTTTGTCAAGTAATTGTTTGCAAAGCCTTAAAAATGTAATATTTTGACTTAAAATAAGAAATAATAGCTTATTATATATATTTGGAAAGGTCATTTAATTTTCGTTCGAATGATGCAAAAATTTCCTTAACCCATTGAGTACCCATGGAGTATTTTGAATTTTTGCAAAAGGCTACTTTTTCAACTTTTTTCCTCGATTTTTTCCAAAAAATATTTGGATGCAAAAAATTCTTAGAACAATTCTAAGAGTAACTGCAAGACAAAAATTTTCAAAAATAATTTTGCTGGTATTTTTTAAAATTTTTTGAAAATCCTAAAAATGACCATTTTAACCCATTTTTCGTCATTTTCATGCAAAAAGTGCCTTTTTTTTCAGTTTTCAAAAAATTATAAAAAATACCAGCAAAAATATTTTTGAAAAATTTACTCTTAGTTACTCTTAGAATTGTTCTAAGAATCTTTTTGCACTAAAATATTTTTTGGAAAAAATCGAGGAAAAAAGTTGAAAAAGTAGCCTTTTGCAAAAATTCAAAATACTCCATGGGTACTCAATGGGTTAAGAAATTTTTGCATCATTCGAACGAAAATTAAATGACCTTTCCAAATATATATAATAAGCTATTACTTTCTTATTTTAAGTCAAAATATTACATTTTTAAGGCTTTGCAAACAATTACTTGACAAACTGTAAGTATTTCAACTAGTTTTTCCATCGGGGACTGATTTTATTAATACTGAGTAGTGTTATTAATAATTAAGCGTTTGTTGTTAAGCTTGTTAACACTACATTTAATTTGTTTTTAATAGGTATTAATGTGTATCAAGTTTATTTATTGAAGATTCATCGTAAGCGTAATTCTCTGGAATTCGTAGACTCATTTTCATTTGCAAAGACTGTAGACTGCTCGACTCTGCATTCAGTTATTATTTATTTATTAATTATGCATTGTTTTTTCTTTGTTGTGCTTATATAATATATTAAATTTCACATTTGACTTCAGTTCAGATTTGAATTTTGAACTGAAGACTGGTCTACAAACCGAAATCAGTTCGGAAACGCAGCTAGTTTCACCTCTGACTCGGACTGTGACTGTGACTCGGATTCGGACTCTGATGATCTCCATATTTGGCCCGAAGATCTCAGCGCTGAGTCAACTCAAGTGTCTGTCTATCCGCTGTCTCCTTCTCTTCACTTTCCCCTCTCTGTTTCACCGTCCGCCCGCAGTTCCAAGGGCAATCAATGAAAGTCTTCTCCACGTTTATGATATAACTTTTGTCTTTGGCCCCCACAACATGTTACCAAATTAACTTGTCTATTGTTGTTGTTGTTGCTGTTGTTGCTGTCGTTGCTTATGTTTTTATGTTTTTTATATTTTGATACGCTTGCAGCGGGTATTTTAATTTGGTCACAGAATGTGTAACGCATTGAAAGTTCCTACTATGAAATAAATAAAATGTGGATTAGGATCCGTCTAGTCTCTCAGCCTTAAAGCCAGCCAGATTTGAGTTCCAAACTGAACTATTGACATATTATATCACATAGCTGTCATAGGAATAATTAGTTAAAAATTGAGTTTAAATTTGAATAACTTTGTTGTTTCTGGAGATATTTATATTGGTGCGAATCGGACTAATAACTACTGTTAATATCTAATTTTAATATCTGAAAATCCTTTATAAATTAAGATATTCTTTGGCAAGTGCATTAAATCTTCGGTTAGCCGAAGAAAACATCACTTTCCTGTGTGTTTTTTTTTTTTTTTTTCAATATATATTTATGTTTATTTATTAACAAAAAATAATTTAACAATGACGATAACTAATGGACTCTCTTCTCTTCTGCTTCGATGAATTAGCCTAGTAAAAAAAAGTATTCATATAAAAAAAAACAATTGATTTGGTCTAACTGAAAGGGAGGGAGGGAGCTTCTTCTCTACCAGCCCTGACTCCAACCGCCACTTGACGAGGATCCACCTTGGCTCCAGCCGCCGGTCGAGGATCCACCCTGACTCCAGCCACCATGTGAGCTGCCGCCGCCTTGACTCCAGCCACCTGATGTCTGTGCTTGTGGTTGTTGTTGCTCCGAGACCTTCATCACTTTTAAAGTGCCACGCTGCACCACATGGCCGCTGTTGAAGAAGGCGCCTTGTGCCTTGTCCGCTTGCATGATGATGGCCTTGCCCTTGTGCCCGAAGGCGTCAATCAGCTGGCCATTGAGGGCATCCACATTGCCATAGCCACCATGACCGTAACCACCATGAGCACCACCTGCACCGCCGTGCAGAGCATCTTCCTGCAATACCAGCTGAATGATCTGTGGCAAAATGGCATTCAACTGCTGGCTGTGATACGAGCCGGAGGAGGAGGAGGAGCCACCATAGCCATGTCCTGCGGCATAGGACTGTCCATAGGAGTAGCCTGCACCACCACCTGCACCACCGCTGGCAGCGTGATAGGCAACTGGGGCCACTGGCGCCACTGGATGCTCAATCACCTTGTAGACTTGTTCGCCATAGGAGCCATGAGCAGCTGCACCACCATGGCCATAGCTCACAGCACCACCACCAGCACCACCACCATGTCCGTAGCCATGACCGCCATCTTCCAGTATGATCTTGATGAGCTGCGTCGAGCCGCCGCCATGTGAATAGCCATGAGCATAGGAGCCACCATGGGAACCACCGTAGGAGCCACCATGGGATCCACCATGGGAACCACCATAAGATCCACCATGTGATCCACCATAAGATCCACCATGTGATCCACCATGACCTCCTCCCCCTCCTCCGCCGCCTCCATGTGGTGTTGCTATGACATTGTAGGTGGTCTTGGTGCCACCACCGCCTGCACCACCGCCAGCACCACCGCCGAGCAGCGACAGAAATGTGGCATTGCACACACAGATTGTGGCCAAAAGACAAATGAAGATCTGTGTTCAAAGCGAGATAATTCCAATTGCATCGGTTATAAATCCATCTCCATCTCTCTTTCTCTCTCTCTCACTCTCACTCACCTTCATTATGGTTAACTCTTTGTATATCTCTTACTCGCTCGCTCTCTCACGCTTTCTGTCTCTGTCAGCTGCGTGTGCTTCGAGCTGTTCCTGGTCAACGAATGATGCCCGCTTCCAGCCGACGTCGCGCTTTTATACAAAGAAGCCAGCAGAAGCAGAAGCAGCTTCCGTCAGAGCTTCCAGCTTCCATGTTACCGTTACACACAAATTCATGCATAAACAGATAAGGGCCGCCGGGTGTCCGGCTCAGAAACAACAACAGCTTGCAACAGCGCAACAAGGCGACGCAGGCAGCGACGACAGCGTCGGCAGCGACGCCAACTGCAGCAGCGACGCGTGGTGACTTCGCACTGTGGGCAATTTGAGTATTCCAGTGGAAGAAAATGCATATTTTCAAATATTATCTAGATCATTTCTCTGAACTTAAAGACCAAACAAGACATTCATTTTTAAATTTCTTTTATATTATAAATTTTATTTTGGAGCATATAAATCGGTTATTCAATAATCGAGACGATAATATTCCTGAAATAATAAGCCGAGGAATTTAATTTCAATTTTCTTATAAATTGAAAAACTTTGTTTACTACTTTTACTATTTTCTTCATTTAATATAAAATAATATACATATATGGGCATTTCCAGAAAAAGGTCCACCTCGCCACCAAAAACGTAAAACTGATTAAAAACTCACATCTTGTGAAATTTTCTTCCAAAAATGTATTCAAGGTTTTTATTTAAACAATATACGCTAGAAGAAATTCAATAGGATGAACATATAGATTCTATAAAGGAATAAATTCACTTTTTCAATATTTTTGGCCTTTTTCTTAAAAATTGATTTCCAAAATGGACCGTTTTTATTCTATCGATTACACTTAGTGAGATAGTAAGATTGTAACGTAAACCATTTTAATACATAGAAATATATTGAAAATTGAATTTAAAACAAGTTTTACAAGTCGTTGTCGATATATCGAATAAAATTTGATGAATATATTCTTGGAGCCAACTAGGTGGAAATCTTGTCACGTTCGCGATGTCGCGTTACAAATTACTAATAAAACTTGTAAAATAAATAAAATTATAGTAACATGTCAAATTAATTTATAAAATGGAAAACTACATGATTTTATTATGGTTTCAGAGTATTTTCTTTCAAATTACTCGCCACATTTCGCAGACTTTCGTATTTGTCAAGATGAAGTCAAACATGACTTCCATTTTTCGTCGCGTTGGCGATGCATTGTTTTCTATAAATAATTCGAAAACGACAATTCTTCAAATCTTGTCTTTTGTATTAAAAATAGTGTTGATAAAATGCATTAAACACGTGAGAAAACATTTTTGAAAATGTCAACTTTAGCCATTTTTTTTTCTTTTAAAGGCGTACAAATGTCGCGATCTCGATCCTGGATATACCCATATCTGTTATTCCAGTGGAATACGAATCGTCATGTTTTCTTCCAGACGATCATTTTTCTGAAATAATAACCCGACAAGGAATAATTTTTAAATTCTTTTTTAAATTGAAAAACTTTGTTTCTTTGCATTTTATAATTAATTTTATTTAAATTAGATTTTCAGTCTGAATTATATATCTTTCTGTATTAATATATTATTATAATATTAATTTAACTTTTTTACATTTCAGAATATGCAAGAAATTTAAATTTATATACAATATATATATATATATATGTATATATATATTATGTAGGCTTATGTCGATAGTACGCATCCAAATTGTAGTTTTTTCCGCTAGATCGACTAAAACGCCCACTGTGCGTCGACGCAACTCGTGAGACTCATCGGAGATGAAGATTGGATAGATGATGAAGAGTCCGCGATACGCATGCCAATGGGAATATACGCAGGTTACGAATACTCATACTCATACTCATACTCATACTCATACTCATACTCATACTCATAAATACAGCTACGAATGCTAACAGTCGTACACGAATATGAATGGGCAGGGGGGAGTGGGGAATAGGTTAAGCGATCCACGCGTATTGCGATTGTCTTCGTCTCAATATAGCATCGTCTCTTCCGTGGGCCTCTTGTAATTCACTTAAAAATATTTATAAAATGAAACAACAACTACAACAAATAGTAACAAATTTTGACCAACGCTTCTCTCTCTCTCTTTCTCTCCTTTTCCCACAGTGCCTCCCTCTCTAATTTCGTTTTACAGGGTGTGTAACTGAAACTTTGCTTTAAATATAACGGTATGCCGCAGAAAGAAGATTGACTAATTTTATCGATAAATATTATAGATTATTGTCGATATTATTTATTCAAGTATTTTAAAAGATTATTAAAGATCGCTTCAATAATTCTTATCAGCTTTTTTTATAGTGAAAACCGATAAATATGTTATCGATAGTATTGTAATAGTTTTATAAGCAATAAAAAAAAACACAAAAATTGATAAATATTGCCGATTAGTCTAGATATTATAATTTAAATATTTTTAATCGCTTAAATTATAATTTGAATCAGCTTTTAAATCAGTTAAAACCGATAAATATGCCATTGATAATATTGTATTAGTTTTAGGGGCAATACAATTAGTCGATAATTATGTTTATTAACTACAATCGTTAAATTAAGTTAACTTAATGAAATGTTATTAGTGAATTAATTGCAGTCACTTCATGCCTCTAAAAAGGGCACCCTGTATCTGTTGTTTTGCTTGAAATCCCAAAATATGCAACAATAACATAAGCATTAACGCATCTCCGAGCCAAACGACCCAAATCCCCCGACCCACAATCCCCCACACTCCCCGCTCTCGCCGCCAACAACAACAACAATAACAACAACAACAAATTGACCGGCTTTTTGCATATGATTATCGATTTGAGCGGAGCGTTATGCTGTCCACGCTTACCACACACTCTATATGTGATGCGAAGGGTATGTTGATTTTCTTAAGAAAGTAGATACAATTTTTGTACTTTTCTATAACTCTTTTTATTTATAAATGTATGTACACTGGCGCACATATTTATTGGCACAGCAAACATTTTGAGATTTGGGGGCTTAATTGTTCCCCTATCGTTAACATATTGGTATCAAAGGAAAGGTCACTTAAATTCCGTTTGAATGATATAAAACTTTCCTTAACCCATTAAGTACCCTTCAAAAATTTCGAATTTATGTAAAAGTCAATTTTCGAAACTTTTTCCCTCGATTTTTTACCAAAAATATTTTGATGCAAAAAAATTCTTTAAACAATTTAAGGAGTGACTGCAAAAAAAAATATTTTTGCTAGTATTTTTTATAATTTTTTGAAAATTGCTAAAAAGGCACTTTTTATGTAAAAAGTAGGAAAAAGGGGTTAAAATGGTCATTTTTAGGATTTTCAAAAAATTATAAAAAATACTAGCAAAAATATTTTTGAAAATTTTTTTTTGCAGTCATTCCTTAAATTGTTTAAAGAATTTTTTTGCATCAAAATATTTTTGGTAAAAAATCGAGGGAAAAAGTTTCGAAAATTGACTTTTACATAAATTCGAAATTTTCGAAGGGTACTTAATGGGTTAAGGAAAGTTTTATATCATTCAAACGGAATTTAAGTTACCTTTCCATTGATACCAATATGTTAACGATAGGGGAACAATAAAGCCCCCAAATCTCAAAATGTTTGCTGTGCCAATAAATATGTGCGTTAGTGTATGTATTTTTAATATTCCTACATAATATACCTAGGTACACTTGGTCAAACTCTTTAATTAATAATTTCATATAAATGTTTAACGAAATTAAAAAGACAGATATAAATTTAGCAGAAAATAACAACGATTTTTAAAACAAAATATATATTTTAGTAATGTTTTCTGTTTTAAATTATTTAGAACAGGCGCGGGCAGTATAGGCTCTGGGAGCTATGCGGCAGCTCCTAACTTTTTTCGGCGCCGTGAAGTCGCACACAGGCAGCCCGTCATAAAAGCAATTAGACACGCTCAACTCGCGAGCAAGCTAGCAACAACAATGCACACAGGCAGCTCGAGTCGAGGCATTAGCAACAACAACGCACACAGGCAGCTCGAGGCGAGGCATTCGACGCTTCTTTTTGTACACTGAATGAAAAAATATATTAGGTATTGAGAAAGTGTAATTTTTACTAGTTGGTTTTTTTTCTTATAATTGTATTTTGTATTATTGCCTACTCAATAATTTTGTTTAGTGTATTTTTTGCTCACACATTTGGGTAGGTCGTGAAAGTAGGTAGAAACGAAAAGGGTTCTTGTTGTAGTTTTTGTTGTAGTTGTTGTTGTGGTTGTTGTTGTAGAGCTCCCGAGGTCAAATTTTGCGCCCACCGCTGATTTAGAATAATATGCAATATGCAAATTTTTATTTGAATATAACATTGATGATAAACAATTTCCCTATTGTGATTTTTGTGAAATTTTGATATGATTTCGGTTATTATTTTTTGAAATTCTGCAAAAAACAATAATATTTTATTTATATTTGATTACCAAACATATAACATTTTTATTTAATTGTATTTTGTAGTTTTTTGAAAATAATATTTGACGGCTTTGATATTGTTGTTTTTTTTTATTTGTAAAGTAATAATAAATAATGTACAAATATAGCAGATAAAACAATTTTGTTTTCAAATATAAATTTAACCTTTTACGGATTTAATTGTATATCAAGTATACAAAATTGCTCAAAGTTGCAGATCAGTTTTTATTTTATTTAAATATTGTATGTCTGAATGTTAGGGTATTTGATGGTCGGTATTGCGCAGCTTTGTTGTTCTTGCTGGCGTTTCGTATTGTTATTTCCATGTTGTTGCAACAGAAAACAACTCGAACTGCCGTCGATTGAGCCAATCTACTAAATGGATGAGTTTTGAGCCACAGTCTATTGCTGTTGCAGTCGCTGCTGCCGTTGGCGTCGCAGTCGCAGTCGCAGTCGCAATCAGCGTCGCAGTTGACGTTCGATTATATCATAACAAGAGATTTGAAATTTGTTTAGTTTTGTGTGTGCATTTTTTTTGTATATAAATTATTTAATGCGCATTGTTGCGCATATTTAATTTGAAGACTACCCTAACATCAGTCTCTAACCCCTCCCCACCCCCCCCCCCCTGCCAGACTTCCCCTTAGCGTCTTACGGTTTTAGCCAAATTAAAAGCGATTGGCATTTTATCACTCGGTATTTTGTAGACAGTGTCAAAGCGGCCATTGAGTCTGGTTCAAAGGCAAAAGCAACAACTTTGATTATGCGCTCAAGTTGTTTGTTTGTTGATGAGGATGATATCAAGTTGTTACTATTGTTGTTGTTGCATTTGCAAATAGTTTTGTCACTCGGTCTTACGGTTAATCCATGACCAGCATTCCACTTCCTCACCACCATCATCATCATAATCATCATCATTATCATCATCATCAGTTTGAGACCTATTTCATTTTCCTGTTTCTCTTTTTGTACGATACCCTGTACATTCGTTGCTGACTCACTCTCTCAATCAATTTATTGATTCATCGCTTTATTTAACCCGCAATTAGTTGTTTTAATTGCATAACGTTTTAAAGACAACAATTACTTTTATTATGCTTATTATGCTCATTATATATTTATTACCTAATTTTCACAACTTGAACTTGAATGTCCAGCAATAATTCATTTGGCATTCGAAAATCTTCCGAAAATATGCACAATTTATACTCTTCACTATATAGGTAAAATTATTACTATTTTAAAACATCAACTACTGTTCTTTTACTTCAAAAATATTTTGAACTTACTCTTGATAATTCAAATATATATTTATTATTTAGATTTATTCTATTGAAGTTCTATTCGTTCATTTTTCTTTGCATAGAATCCATATTGGTAGTAAACTTTATTTAGTAAATACTTCCATAGTTCGACATTTTTATGTAAACCAAATTTCGTCTCTTCGTCTTAAATAGTTGTTGAAATACTTGTGATCTTCTTTTGATTACTTTCTTATCGTTTTTTTCATAATTGCCGCATCTTTTTCTGATTCATACAGTGTGCCACTAATGTCTTCATACAGCATAAATTTGTCAAATTTGCGTATAATAAAGATGTTATGATGCGGGTTTCTCATATTAATATTTTATTCACTTAAATTCCGTTATAATGATTCAAAAATTTCTTTAACCCATTAAGAACCCACCAAAACTTTTGAACTTTAAAAAAAGTCTACTTTTCAACTTTTTTCCTCAATTTTTTACAAAGAAAAATATTTTGATGCAAAAAAAATTCTTGAAACTATTCTAAGAGTAACTGCAAAAAATTTTTTAAAAATATTTTTGTTATTTTTTTTTAATATTTTGAAAATCCTAAAAATTACTATTTCAACCCCTTTTTCCTCATTTTCATAAAAAAGTGGCTTTTTAGCAATTTTCAAAAAATCATAAAAAAATACTAGCAAAAAGATTTTTGAAAATTAATTATGTAAGTTATTCAATTCATAACTCAAAGTTGTATCATTGGAATCGACCAAGTAGTTTGATTACATTCAATTAATACAATATACTTATAAAGACCAAAAAATATCTATTTAAAATTATCTTTAATTTTCTTTTGTCAATTTCAGTTTCTTCATTCCCAGCAGAATCAAAATTGTTGCTCAACACGCCACTTAATTATACATTTTGAGCAATTCGTCATGGGAATTAGCTTATCAAATGTCGTACACCGGTTACCTTATGATCTTATGCCGTCCCTGCTCCTCCCACTTCTTTTCCCCTCCCTGTCTTCATCGCTTTATCATTTTTCTTGTGTTTTTTTTTTTTGTAAATTTGGCAACAAGTTCGATTTGTGTATTTGATACGCCCATTTTCTCTATTTGGTCATTTGGTTCGCACGTCACATTTCCGCATTTCGACAGTTTCCAATGCTTTACATACGCATATATTTATCATCTACACACACTCACACACAGACAGACATCTCAGATATGGTTATATCATCGAATCTACAACACACTTATGTAGATTTTATAAAATTTCATTCATAATTATTGGCCAATCGTTCAGCAACGTGAGACTCGTTGACTCCGATTCCGACTGCGATTCAGATTAGTCTCTCTGATAATGCGATGGATTATTTTAATCATAAGCAGAGCTGTGTAATTACCGCTCAAATATGCCAGAAAGTGACCATGGAGGTGTCACAATTGACACATGCAGCTTCATAAGTTGCAAATAAAATTAATTTAATAATAATTTAATGCTTTTGCATCAACTGACCATGGAAGACATTACATCTACGAAAAAAAGTGACCATGGAGATAAGAGTGTTGACACGTGCATCTATTTAAGTAGCTCATGAAACTAATTTGATTGCAAGTTTGTAGAAATTACTCATGAAATGATATAATGACTAGTCATAAAATGACTCATTAGATGCAAAGCTTAGAAAATGTGACCATGGAGGTGACCAGATAACAATTGGAATGTAATTGTAAAAGATAATAAAAACTTGGCTTATTCTGATAAGCGAAAGAAAAATAAAAATGAAAGAAAGGGACCATGGAGGACACTAATATAAACGTATATTGTGAATAAATATACAAATTGCTAACTAATAAATTGAGATATATATATAAAAATAATGATAAATAAACTGAGCTTTAATCATAATAAACATATAGCTTTATAAAGTGAACATGGAGATGAAAATTATTATAACACTCTAAAAAAATTAAAAATAAAACCTAAATTAATATCCAATCAGATATTTGTTGTACTAACCATGGAGATGTGTAATTTCTTAAACATATTTTTAATTATTAGCTTTATCAACTATTATATTAGTAGCATACTTAATAACAAAATGACTATACCTGATTAATAGGGCATAAAACTCGAATTTGCCAAACTATCAACTTAACCAAAGGCTTATCAAATTGATATTAATCTGTTTCTCTTTTAATCATCTTCAGTTGAGTTCGACACGAATTGTCGACTGGAGATGGTTGGAGATGGGTTGGAGATGGGTTGGAGATGGGACCGAGAGAGGTGTGCCCCCAGGTTGATTACAAAATGATCAGCTAATTAGTTTGCGTGTCGATTGCCCATTAGGCGGCTGGGCGGGTTTTGTACGAGTATACCCTTTCAATGGGTATTTTGAATAAGAGACGACATGTTAATTTATTGAAAAATATTTTTAAAATTTATCAATTCAATTCTTAGTGATTTTGGAAAAATTGTTTATCTACATATAATAATAAAAAATGTCATGGTAAAAATTTAATTATTATCATTAAATTCATTATTATACCAAAACTCTTATAGTCAAAACGACGAAAATTTAAAATAGATTTGAGTGGCAAAATGAAAAAAAAAAAAAAAAAAAGAATCAAACTTCACGATCCCTCAAAAAAAATGGTTTCATATCAAATAATGTACTCATTTCACTCTTACAATCTTTATTAAAAATAAATTTATATGCTTTTTTTAGAGTGTGCCAAATATTTAATGATTATGAAAATACAATTGTTTCAGATTTATATTGTATTTAAATTTAGGCTACTTCTTTTCTATAGGGAAAATGCAAGAAATAATCTGCTAGCTTTGGAAGCTTCCAAAACTTATAGTTTATTAAAAATAGATAGTTTTTATTTATATACAGCCAGTTATCCCATCAAATAAAATGTTGTTAAAATTGTTGAAAATAGTTCGCATTTATTGATCATTTAAAATGTTTGCTTAGAATTAAATTTCTTTATACTCTAAGTTTGTAGTTTACAAAAAAAAATACTTTATCTTAACACAATCTCTTACACACACGCACACACACACACACACATACGCACACTCATATATAAATATATATTTTTTTGCTTAACGAAAATATACTCCAAATATCTTAATGCTTAGCGGACAAATGTGGAGCGAATTGACCAAGTTTGCTAAAAGCTGGTTAAAGTAAGCTTTGTTTTGTACCAGAAATATCTATTGATAATACCAATATACAATATATACATATATGTAGATATAAATGTATACGTATGTTCCTTCTGCATTAGTTAAGCCCACAGCCCGTTTGGTATTTTATTTAGATTCTCATAGTTCGCATAACTTTTTAAAATCCTCAATTAATTTCTTTTTATATTATTCTATGTTTATTGTTGTTTTCTTGTGTGTTGCAAAAGCAGTAAAGTAAATTACACACACACATACAAACGCACACACACAGAGAAAGAGAAGGAGAGTTAATTAGAAGGAGAGAGAGAGAGAGAGGGAGAGTTTTTTCTATTGACATTTTAGGTACTTATAACTAGAGACTGTTTTTTTTAGTTAGTTTTTAGTTAGGAACACAGAAATTTGGACGTGTCTATAGCTGAGTGTGTGTGGGTGTGTGTCTCAGTGTGTGTGTGTGTGTGTGACATTATTAAGTAACAATAAGTTAACTAGTTATTACAGCTTATATCGTAAGTTCAATTGGCCTGTTTTTTATTTAAGGTTAATTTTAAATGTCAGCTTAGTTTTAGCTTAAGCTCCTCTAATTCTTCTCATCTCTGTTTCTACTCTTCACTCTCTTTTTCCGATTCTTTCTTTAGTTTTTCTTGCAAGCACAGCACAATATTTAACAATTAATTAAGTACACTTTCAGTTTCTCAATGGTTCCGTTTCGTATTCAGCTTAAGATACAGATACAAGCACACACACACACACACACATGCATACCTATAAAAAGTAGGAAAAGGGAAGGAAGTAAGAGAAAGAGAGGTTTCGAGGGTATTTGCATGATCATACGCTTAAATGCCAAAGTCCAAAAAAATATACATATGTAGATCTTCAAATTATTTAAAAAACTGCAAAACTATCGTTAATACTATCGGTAAAAAATAAACATAGTTGAAAAACAATAAATTTCAAAAAAAAACTCAATTAATGTGATTTTAAAATCATTAAACGATAGTTTGAATAAATGTTTTAAAATTTTGCAAAAACTATCGCTAATACTATCGGCAAAGCTTTCGTTGCAAATTGCCAATCTAATTGGATCTATTGTAACATATGAATATATAATTATTATACGTTTAAAATTGATTTTTGGTATATTTGAGACTACAACCAGGAGAAAAACAACCATCGAATAATATGTATAAACTGTGAAACTTAATATTTAACGATCTATCAATTCTAAATCCAATTATAAATTATAAAAAAAAAAAAAAATATATATGAGAAAACTTATACAAATAAATCACATTAAATACTTGATGTCTATAATAGATTTGTGTGGAGTGAAGGGAGGAGATACTTATGATACATAAATAAATAGAAATATCGAATTGAAGGGCTCTACAGATGCACACATAATACTCACACACATACACATATTATATATAATATATAAATCTATATACTAAGTAGTTGGTAAAGCTAATACATTTGTTATTGTTATTGTTTGTTTCTTGTTTGTTGTCTTAAAATCGTAAAGTTTGTTTTGAAATTGTTTTTTTTTTTGGTGTTTCCTCTTCTTGTGTTGTGGCTGTTGATCTTAAACATTTATAGATTTATCGTATCCAGATCCTGACAAGGTGCCCGTGGACTCAGATCATCGGTGCCCGTGTCGCTGCCACGCCTTGTCTCCCCGCTGCCCCGCCCATCGCCCCTTATGTCCGCCATGGACGAGTGAATTTGATTTTGATTTTGATTTTGATTTTGATTGTGCCGCAGATTCGTAATGTTGTTGTTGTTGTGGTTGTTGTTGTTATGCTGATGATGATGATTGTTATGATGATGATTTTGGCCAATTGTCGTTGTCGGCGGCTGTTTGCCAACAATCGCTTCCGCGGAACCAACATTGTTGTGCAACGCCTGCGTCTTCTTGGTGCCCAGGCCCAAGGGGAAGGCAAAGTCCTGCGGCAATTTGTGCATTATTTTGCCGGATGTGATCAGACGACCAAAGCCCTCCTGTAGAGTAAAAGAGAGAGAGAGGGAGTGTAAGTTAGAGTGAGAAAAGCGCAAACGGTGTCAAAAGTTCGAGTACCAAATAGTTGACATAAAAAAACTACGAGCTAATTTACTGTTGAAATAATTGATTAAATTTATCACACAATTATTTTTGACTGGAAAAATGAACTAGTAAAAATAAAACTATTTATTTGTTAGTTTGGTAATTTTGAATAAAACTAGTCGACGGTGCTACAGTCGAGCATACTTGACTGTCGGAGACCCCGTACTTACTATGGAAAAGCAAACACTGCTTAAAATAAAATAATATGAATCGCGACAAATATTTATATACTATAGTTATGTACCAAATGTACTTTTCGCCCAACAATTTGATCAGGATGTATGGGACCATGCCATATGCATATTCTGTCAGTTTGGTTAAAGTATCTAAAGCAACAAAAAAGATTTTCATACTAAGACTTGATTTTCGACTGATCGTTCCTATGGCAGCTACATGATATAGTGGTCTGATCTCAAGCAAATTTGGTCAGAATGTATGGGACCATCTTATATGCATATTCTGTTGGTTTGGTTGAGATATCTCAAACAACAAAAAAGATTTTCATACCAAGTCTTGATTTTCAACTGATCGCTCCTATGGGAGCTATATGATATAGTGGTCCGATCCAAAATCTAAACAAACTCGATCTGCGTGCAATATAAACGAACCTAAATATTAAGTTTGGAGTCTCTAGCTCTTATAGTCTCTGAGATCTAGGCGTCAATACAGACGGACAGACGGACATGGCTATATCGACTCGGCTGTTGACGCTGATCAAGAATGTATATACTTTATGGGGTCTGCCACGCCTCCTTCTTCCTGTTACGCACTTTTTTTTCTGTGAATAAGTTAATAGACCCCTGTACTCTTTTTGAGTGAGGGTCTAAAAATTAAACAGTATTTCCAGCTCTGGATTCAAGTTTGATTTTTCAAATCTTTTTAGCTGAAAAAACTCAAGTAAATGTAAACATTAGAGCGCATCGATTTGTATGGGCTCGAAAAAATGAAAAAATGGTAACCAATTTTCATAATCTATGGTCAATTCTAAGATGTTTTCACCAGGAAACCATAGTTCTAAAATGAATTCCTGGTTTGCGCTTTTGTGTTGAAAAATTCATTTTTTCGAACATTTATATCTTGGGTGTTTATGGACCGATCCTGACAAACTTGGTGTCAATACTCTTGTTAGGACCACGACTTTTAAAATTTCACAAAACCACAGGACGAAATGTCCTTTAAACATAATTTTCATCCTTGGAAGGACGATTTTGCGGTTCGTTACTATCTTACAAAATTAGTAAGAATTAAAGCTATTTTTTGGCACAAAACAAATTTTTGTTTCTTGAACCTGTTATTTTTATTAAAAGAAAATGTAAAACATGTTTTAATACAATTTTAACACAATTTTAATAAAATATGTGTTACATTTTCTGTTAATTAAAAATACAGGTTCAGCAGAAAAATAATTTTTTTGGCCAAAAAATAGATTTAATTCTGACTAATTTATTAGGATAGAGACGAACCGCGAAATCGTCGATCCAAGGACGAACATTATGTTTAAAGGACATTTCGTGCTTTGGTTTTGTGGAATTTTAAAAGTCCTGGTCTTAACAAGAGTATTGACACCAAGTTTGTCAGAATTGGACCATAAACAATTAAGATATAAATTCTCAAAAAAAAATTAATTTTTAAACTCAAAAAGCGCGGACCAGGAATTCATTTTAGAACTATGGTTTCTTCGTGAAAACATCTTAGAATTGACCATAGATTACGAAAATGGGTTACCATTTTTTGTGAAAAGAATCGATGCACTCTACTAAACATACAGTCGATCTTCCATAACTCGAACTTCTATAACTCGAACTAAATCGAGGGACAGCAGCGTATGCTAAACTTGAAGTCTCCTTAAATCAAACTGTTTCTTTGCTTAATGGTGATACGAGCTTAAGAAGTTCTACTGTGTTTATTTTCAGGTATGTGGTGCTGAATAATTAAATTAATCAAGTACAATTTCATTCTCTTTTTCCAATATTATGATTATCGGGGCTTCTTAAGAATTTTCTTCTAATAAAAATTAAATGTTTTATCCTTTTTTTTCACTAGTTGAATATATCCTGAATACAAATTAAAAAAGTACATGCTAAAATCAAGAATATTAAACTTGAATTCTAGAATGACTTTTGATTACTATGCTGTAGAGTGTACGCATTCCCACCTGGTGAGCAAAGGCGTAACCCGAGCGCACGGAGCGACGTCCACGGCGGGAGGACGGAGTGCGACGAACGTCGCTGGAGATGCGGGAATGCATCTTTTTAAGCGACTTCATGCGAATCTGTAAGTAGAAGAGAGAGATTAATAAATTTGTAGAGAAAAAAGGAGAAAAGTGTGCAGAAGAGTGGAAAAATGAGGAAAGAGCTAGAAAGAAAGGTTCAAACTTTTTCGAGAAAAAAGTAGAAAGTCTAGAAAAAAGGTAATAGTAAAAGGGAGTGATAGAAAGCAGTAGAAAATATGAGAGTTTAAGAAAAATCATAAAATAATGAAAGAAAAATAATTAGGGATGCCACAGAAATCGCAAGCGAAATAGAACTCCGCAGAAAGCAATTCCGCACGGAAATTTCCGAGGTGCCACAGAACTTCGAATGATTTAATGTTTTTTTTTTAGCAATTTCACCAACCTTTTCGAACTAGGCTGCTTAGGGCTGACACCTTCGCAGATTAAATTACCCAAGGGTTTGTTTAGCAACTTTTTAAGTTTTTCATTGCAGAAAAAAAAGTTTTTTCATTTTTTTCTTATTAAATTTATATAATTTAATTAATTGACTTTGTTTAGCTTCAAAAAATTTAAAAGCAATTGGCGCGACAAAATAAAAGTTACTCGACAGCTCTAGCGACTGTCTGCCATTAGTCTGGCAACTCTTCGTGACAAATGTTTTCACAAATTGCACAATAAGTGAAAGGTTTTCTTCGGTAAAACTTGATTTACCTCAAAAGAGCTATTTCTCGAATGCTTAATTTAAGGAAAGCAGAAATGGTTCCTTACTTCGAATTCTGACTAAAAATTGTGGCATCGCTGCCCCTGACTTCGAAAATCTAAATCGAACTAGGTGGCAACATCGGACGCCAGCGGATTTAGCGCTAGTTTATTTCGCGTAAAATGATTCCACGAATTGACCTGTGGCACAGCGAATTGAAATTGAGGTGAAATTCAAAGCGAAAGCGATTTCTGTGGCATCCCTGAATGAGAAATTACAAAGAAAAGGTGGCAAGAAAGGACTTGGGAAAAGAAAGCATAGTGATGATAGAAGAAGAAATAAGTAAAGTGCTCACCTTATCGGACAAGCTGGGATGCACGTCGAGCAGATAGTACTTGTAGGCCAGTACAGGTGCCATCAGCATGACGACCGTGATCAGCATGGTCACCCAAAAGTTGAGATCCTTGATGGCCTGCGTAAGGGATCCCACGTAGGGACCGCCGATAACATAATTGTAGAAATAGTCGAGCACAAAATACCAAATGAGACTGCCCCAGATGGTCACATGATTGACAATCGTCCAGTACGAAGTGTACAATGCAATCTACAATAAGAGAAGAACAGAAGTTCAAGAACAGGCTGCAAATTCGACAAAAGTCAACTGGACATACCTGAGCTGTATTGTCGACAATGAGAATGGTGGCAACGACAGCGCCGAGAGTCATGTGATCGCTCAATGTGTAACCATTGTGGGAGACGCCATCTCTGTAAACTCCATACGGTATTAGGAACAAGATGAGGGAGGTGAAGGCGCCGTGAAGGACGCTGTAGATGAACTCCCGTATGTTGAACAGTTCACTCTTCAAGCCCGGCGTGTAGAGACGCGGAAACTCGAGGCTGTTCTTATCCGAAACATCCTGCTCAAAGACGCCCAGCGCCAGCACCGGCAGCGATGTGTAGAACAGATTGTACACCGATATGAACATGGGATCGAAAACGGTCTACGCAAATAGAGATACAAAATTAAATACAATTAAATGAACAGCTATTAAGATTTTTGCAAAATGGCGTCACAATGTCGACATCTTCATCGTCGTCTTAGACAAAATATGAAGAATATTTGAAAAGTAGGATAGTAAATTTCTAATCTTATTTTATCATTGTCTATATAAATGCAACTTTTAATTAGATCCAAAGAATAATAATAATTAATATTTTTATAAGATAATAACTAATCCCAAGACCAAAAAAAATTTTGCAAAGATTGCAGTTAACAATCTTAACTTTATTGACTATAGTTTAACACTAGATATAAAATATTTGTTATTTTAAATCAGCGGTGGGCACGAAATCTGAATTCGGGAGCAAAACAATAACAACTTGAACAACATCAACAGCGAGGCAGAAAAATAGTTGGGAGCAGTCGCTGCTCCCGGAGCCACTGCGTGCCCACCACTGTTCTAAATAGATACAAAAAAATCGTATTCAAACTTAAGCTAGCTTTACATATAGTACATTATCACAGATGAAGAAAAATATTTGAAATTTGACTTTGGAAAATACAGCTTTAATCTATATTATCAAGTCTATTCATACATACACCCAGCGACAAAAAAAAAGCCGCACTCTTTCTTTTACTATAACAGCTATTGGAAGTCAAGTATTCAAATTTAAAAAATATATTTGGAAAGGTCATCTAAATTCCGTTTGAATGATGCATAACTTTCCTTAACCCATTAAGTACCCATTGAAATATTAGAATTTTGGAAAAAAGTAAATTTTCAAGCTTTTTTCCTCGATTTTTCCAATAAAAATGTTTGATGCAAAAACATTCTTCAAACTATTTTAGGAGTGACTGCAAAAAAAAATTTTCAAAAATATTTTTGCTAGTATTTTTTATAATTTTTTGGCTTTTTAGCAATTTTCAAAAAATTATAAAAAATACTAGCAAGTATTCAAATTTAAAAAATATATTTGGAAAAAAAAATTTTCAAAAATATTTTTGCTAGTATTTTTTATAATTTTTTGGCTTTTTAGCAATTTTCAAAAAATTATAAAAAATACTAGCAAAAATATTTTTGAAAATTTTTTTTTCCAAATATATTTTTTAAATTTGAATACTTGACTTCTAATAGCCGTTATAGTAAAAGAAAGAGTGCGGCGTTTTTTTTTGTCGCTGGGTGTATGTATTAAATTATTAAATATTAATACTTCAAATTCTATAGGCAGTGACTATTAAATATCATTCAAAAAGTAATAGATTTCGAATTTTATTCATTATAATATTAAGCTTAAATACACATATGTATCTCACCTGTGCACTGAAGCCACAGAAGAGGGAATACCAGCAGTGGCACAGCGTAAATGCAAAGTTCTTGTAGAAAAAGTAGCGTAGAAACTTGCACATCCGATAATAGGACCAGCGTCCATGCACCAGCAATAGACGCTCCAGATAACAAAACTGGGCGATCGCATAATCACTCGATAGCACCGCCTGAAGACCCTCCTGACCCGATATGCCCACGCCGATGTGGGCGGCTGTCAGGATTATGAAAAAGGAGAAAATATGGACATATTAACTTGAATTTTATCTAATTTCTTTTGTAATTAGCATCTGTGTTATAATTCTAGTAATATTAGATGTGGTAAAAGTTAAAGTTTACTATATATAATATTTTACATTAAAAAGTTACAAATAAGTGAACAGTCATTCAGTCATTAAGTCAGTCAGTCAGGACCAAGAGTTTTATATAAATATTATAGATTATGATTTATCAGTTTTCACTCTCATCTATGTCGAGTGAAAATTTCAGCCTTCTAGGTCTTACCGTTTGGGCTTCATAATGAACAGTTACTCAGTCATTAAGTCAGTCAGTCAGAACCAAGAGTTTTATATACATATACATATATTATAGATTATGATTAATCAGTTTTCGCTCTCATTTATATTGTATGAAAATTTCAGCCTCCTAGGTCTTCCCGTTAAGTCATTAAGCCAGTCAGAAAGTAAAGGAGTTTTATACATGTAAATAGATTAATTGTCATCAGTTTTCTCTTTCCTCTCTGATCTCTAAGTTGATCCTTTTCTTTCTGTCATCTCTATTCTATCATATCTTTTCTGTTATCTTTCAGCAGTGATTTCTGTTTTCTCAACTCTCAATGGGAATTGGTGTTTTTCAAATAATATTCTCAGTGTACTCACCCTTGATCATGGAGACATCGTTGGCGCCATCGCCAATGGCCAAGGTGACGGCATTTTTGGCACGCTTAATGAGTTCGACGACCAGCGCCTTCTGGAGCGGAGTAACCCGACAGCAGATCACCGCCTTGCACTGCGAGGCAATGTCTAGGAATCTACATGAAATAACGTGAATGTGAGAGAGTGAAAGATTTAAGTCTTGGGCTTGCCAAACTCACTTGCTTTCCAGCTCCGGGGAGAGACAATGGACCAGAGAGTGTCCATTGACAACGAGAGCGAATCCCGTTGACTCGTCGACAACAATCGAGGGAGCGCTTCGACGTCCATCTTCGCTCTTCTCTGCGTCTCCAAAGAGATCATTGCACTCCGCGCTATATGAGAGAAAGAGACAGTTAGTATATACACCAATTAGTTAACAATGTGTGTGAGAGAGAGAGAGGAACATAAAATGTTGAATGCATGATTGGTTACATGGAATACGAAACAACATTTAAAAGAAATGACATAGAGAACACTTATACAATTACAGAGAGAGAAGTAACAGTTAGACAAAAGAGCAGACTTAATTTTGTTAGGTTATGTTAAAGAGAGAGAGAGAGAGAGGGAGAGAGAGAACTCTCTCTTACGCTCCGCAGAGAGTAAGCAATGAGTAAGCAATCTACAGAATACAATATGAAAACAAATTATAAATCATATTTTATGCAACTACAACGACAATAACAATTATAATATTTTAAAGTTTTTTAGTTATCGAATTGTTTGATCTTAAAAAAACAAACATAAATGATTGACGATGACAAAACTGGAAGAACTTGGACAATGTTTTGTGTGTGTTACATTATTAAAATTCATGAAGATAATAACGAAATAATAAAGAATATAAAAATATATACATATGTATATATTTTGTATCGAGTTTGATATAATATGATATTTTACTTGACGGGCGGAACAAGTACCAATAGAGGGTAACACATCCTTGAAAACACTAAAAGATTTCATTAAGTTACGTTTCGATTCTATTTGCTTTTTTCTACAATTCAGCGAAATTGGAAAAACACATTTGTAAGTTACTCTAAAGCAGCGGTGGGCACGAAATCTGAATTCGGGAGCACACACTGCGTCTTTGCTTTGTTGTTGTTGTTAATTTTTATGACGGTCATAAATCTCAATCGTCAAAAATGCGACTCAAGCTGCTCCAATGTTGTTGTTGTTATTTTGGTCGCGAGTCTTTCGAGCGAATAGGCAGAAATTAAATTGGGAGCCTCCGCTAGCTCCCGGAGCCCATGCGGGCCCACCGCTGCTCTAAAATCTAAAAATAAATAACTAATTGCTTTGATCTATACGAAATGTTAAGTTGGTAAGTCAAAACATTAAATTAAATATAATAAATAAATTGTAAATTTATAAACAAAATAGTTTTAGAAACCAAAATAAAAAGAGAGAGAGAGATACATAAATGTATAGAGACAGAGACAGAGAGAGAGAGAGAGGAGAGTTAGCCAAAAATACAGGGTGTCTTTCTAGCTGCACTTTTTTTTGGGTGTCGTTTCTGGTTTAGCTTCACTGCGTCTAGAATCTGCATTATTTAGATATTGATTTTGATTTTTGGGAAAGAATTCATTTTTTTTTTTGGTTTTTCTTATAATTGGTTTTTTGGAGTGCCCTCTACCTGTCCGGTCCGCCCTTATCATCCTTAATTTTGGCATCCCACCTAAAGGTAACCACCGATATAGCTGGCGGCGGCTGTGGCATGGGCGATCCATTGATATCCTGCATGAAGGCGGAAGTCTGCGTCATGGTCACGCTCATGGGATCCATGCTGCTCTCACTATTCAGCTGGTTCATCGCCTCGGTACCTGCATGGAAAAAACAAAGATATTAATCGGTTATCGATAAGAAATAATTGGTTATAGGTGTTGACCAGCAAGACCAGCGTGATTTTTTATAATATCATCTATCATCGGTTAACATAAAAATAATGAGCAGTAAACATTTATCGGTTATCGATATTTTTTTGATTAGTCATCGACGATTTTTGGTTAACTTGTTCAGTTATGGATTATATGTAACTGATTATATCAATTGTATCAATGTGATCGATAAATGGGCAGTGACGATCAGTAATCGGTAAAAGAATTAGTTGTGTTCGGTTATCGGAGATGTCTGATCACCCGTTAATCGATTAGAAGTGATAGGTTATCAATTATCGATTGTCAATGATCGCTGATCAATTATTAAGGATCGGATATCACAATAATCAGACAAATGATCGGCTCAGTTATCGATGATAAATAATCGATAGGCAGTATTCAGTCATCATTTATCGATAATCAGTTATCGATAGTCAGCAATAATCACTCCTTTTTACTCACCACCTGGACGAAAGCGATCAAATATCTTGATGGACTCCTTGAACTGACGCAGTTGCTTCTCCACCTCCTCAACAGAGCTGCCGTCCACAATGAAGACGTCCACCAACTCGTCCGTTAGCAGCTGACACGAGTAGCCAATGTTGATTGCCGTCTCTACAGAACATGATGAATAATTTACTCAGTTGTGGACCTACTCAGTTCGACTTATTACGCACCCTGTTTATCTCCAGTCAGTACCCAGATTTTGATGCCTGCACTTTGTAGATTCGCTATCGATTTGGGAACGCCATCTTGCAGCTTATCCTCAATGGCTGTCACGCCCAGCAGCTGCATATTGCTTTCGATCTCCTCGTACATCATATTCAGTTTCTGTTCCCGGCCATCCATGGACAGAGCTGCCTCCTGTTGTCGCGCCCGCCAATCTTTATAATACCCTTCGTCCAGTCGACGCTCGGCTAGCACCAGAGTGCGTAGACCTTCGCCGGCGAATTTCTAGAAATCAAACAAGGTTATATATTACAGTTGCTTTAGATAGTTGTATATTAAAAGATATATTTATTGGAAGATGAGGTATTATGTGGCTATTTTACAGCTGATAAAGTTTCAGAATTTATCTACTGTTAGAAAATTTATTGTAGATATTTTATCTCAACTTTTCTTCCTTATACGATTTATTTAATTTACGATAAACTTAGAAAATTTAAGGCTTAATTAACTTATAGCCTAGAAAGCTTAAGATATAGAAAAGTTATGAGTATTACAGAACTAGCGTCTACTATTCAACTATTAGAATATATAAATTCCATTTACGATATAGTTGAAACAATGCAAAAATAATTAAAATACAAAAGTATATGCTTGGAATAATTTAAAACTGGCGATTTTCTACAGATTACGATATTCAATTTCAATTTTTTGGAAAATACAGCAAAAAACACTTTGAAAAGGTTTTGGTATATTTTTCACAATATACGATATTCAAATACCATATATGTAGTTAGAAAAAACAGCAACTCATTTACAGATGAGAAACTTCGGAGAATATTTAGCATTCAAAAAATACATAAAATTTTTTGCTGTATATTTTACAAAAAAACTACATTCAATTTACAGTTGTATCTAAGACTTTACTAATCGTGTAGTGATAAAGTGAAATTTTTGGGTTTTTTAGTGACGACATTTTTATACAAAGCGATAAAGAATCGACGATATTGGGCCCTTACATTCAAGTGATCCTGGGTGCGAGCCTTGAGATCCTCCTGTCCGCCGTGCAAACGATCGTATATCACATTATCAGCGCCCTTGCAGTAGAGCACCACAGAGTTGCCACGTCTCAAAATGACAGACATGCGTTTGCGCACATTGTTAAAATCGAGAATGTGCAACAGCTCGTATTCCTAAAAAGATGAATCAATTTAAATATAAAAATTGAATATTAAATATTAAGAACATTTTCTACATTTCATTTTACTCTAACTCGATAATTTTGTTGACCATCAATCGAGTTAATTGAAGCGATTTTCATGAAAAATGGACAGTTTACTCGAGTTTCTTCATCAAATACAAATTTTCAGAATTAAGTTCAGTTGATTAAATGTTAAAACTTGAGATTTAAAATTTTAAATTATCGAAAAAGTTAAGTTGCCTTACAATCGATATATTGCGGTAAAAAATTGTTTGAAAATGAAATGAAGATAGATTTGAGGGCATAATGAATTTAGCAACTTAATCGTTTAAATTTTATTTGGAAAAACGAGTTATATCTTTAATATTTTGTGTTATATCGACAACTCGATTAATTTGCTGACGATTTTAACATTTTGAGATGAAATTCGATTCGCTGTTTCGATTTACATCACTAACTAAAACATATAAATAAGAGATATATATATACATATATATTTGTAGATTACCTCGAGACGACCCATCACTTCGATGGTAATACTGTTCGGTGTGCGTGTGCGAAACACAAAGCCAAAGTTTCTGGCCGCCGAGACAAGAGCCGCCTCGTCGGGACTTTGGGCCTGATAGTCCAGTTTGTCGTCAACGGTTTCCGCCATTACCGTGTGACACAAAGCCAATAGACGAAAGAAGTTATGGGAATGCTCCTCATCCGATCGGACCGCATCCAACAGGGTGCGATCGTACCAGCGAAAGTCGCTCTCATGATGCGGATTCGCCGAGAAGTCAATGGGCTCGACGACCTGTATGGAGAGAAGAGGGAATCAAAACGTAGAAATGGAATTAAACCGACTGGAAATTTAAATATATAAATTTATAATAAATTAAGTTTTTACTTTTGTTTAGCATAGCTTGGCATTAATTTTGTTTACTTGTATGAAGCGAAGGCGAATGCAGAGGCATTAGATTATTAGTTACGATATATGGCTTACGAGATTTAAAAACACTTTGTTGATTATAAATATATGTAGTTACAAATATTTTACGATATTCGCTTATTGTTTTCTGTTTTAAAGAACTACAATTTATGATACGATATTCAGAATATGTCGGCTTACGATATTCAGCAAATGGTATTTTGAAATTATGTACGCGGTACAGTATTCAGCAAATGCAATTTTGGTCATACGATATTCGACTTTAGCAATCAATACTTGTCAGTTACGATATGCAATTTAAATATGTTTGAATAATCGCTGTTAAGTCGCATCTCTCTCATTATTAATAAGCTTAAGATTAGGCTGTTATTTACTAGCTTAAGCTTATGAGTTGCATTCGGCAGCTGAAGCATTTTGAAGCTGATGATCGTATGTGTATTAGGCTGCGCGCACACTGCGAGCTGAAAGCGGAGCTAACAGCTGAGCTTATAGACGAGCTGATAATTTCAGAACTAAAATGATAAATCAGCTTAGCTTTCAGTGTGCGCGCTTCCATACAAGTAGTATGTTTGTTTTTTTCAAGTTGATTAGCTCAGCTGTAAGCTCCGCTTTCAGCTCCCAGTGTGCGTGCAGCCTTAGTGTGGAATGTATGAGTACGAAAGTGTTTGAAGTTAAATACATATTCAAGATTTGTCTTGGTAAATAAGATAGTTAAATAAAGCGCCCAAAAAAGCAAATGTTGCATTTCTAGCTCAACTCAATAATTGTTAATTTCAAAATACGGTAACACATTCACATACACACACACATACTTGAAGAACACAAAAGCAGGAACACTCCGAAAGCCAAAACGATAAATAAAAAAACGAACAGAACATCTTAAAATAAGCACACATGAATAGATAATAATAAATATAACACATTTACGATATAGCGTATTTACGATATTCTCAATATACGATGTACTTATGTACCCAGCTAATTGCACAATGAATTTACGATATACCCAATTAGTTTCTGAGATATTTAGTAAGCGGTATAAGAAAATTACGATAAAACCAATTGAAAATATAAAGACTTTAAGAATAATTGGTAGGATAAGACGCGCTAACGTTATTGCATATTTACGATATACTTAATGTATTTACGATATAATCATTTGACTTTTTATGATAAAACGCTTTAGTCACATACCAAATTTACAACATATTTTTCAATTTACGATAAAACATATTAACGGATTAATGTATTTACGTTATACCAAGCTAATTATACCACAAGTTTTCATTAAAGCGCATATCTGATGTATTATTGATGTTGACTAGATATTTTTTTAATTCTAAATGTTTATTAACTTTCGATAATACGTATTTACGATATGTCGTAGTTACAATATGAAGTTAAGTAAAGATTTTACTATTTATACATCTCACTTACTACAAAACATGTGGTAAAAAAAGGAATTGCACACATTTTATATCTAAACGATATATGTACATATGTAATTTACGGTCAAACGAATTTACGATACACAGATCACAAGATTTACGATATCATTGGAGAAAGACACATGCTATAATTTTTGTGAATACAAAAATTTACGATATTAAGTATATACGATATAACGAATTTACAATCTTCAGTTGCTAACGATATCATTTAAGAACGATACGATACAAATTTACGATATAAATTGTTAACGATATAACGCGCTTACGATATACTGATTTTGCATTCAACTAACAGGTAAACGATATCGAGAATAAGGAACATACGATCAAACGAATATACGATATAGCGAGCGAACAATATACGATATAACGAATGCATGAAGAATGCGAGAGAAAGAGATAGAGAGAGAGAGAGAGAGAGAGAGAGAGAGAGAGAGGAGACAACATGCATACGTGCACTTTTTGGTGTGACGAACTCCAATTTGTGGCAAAGCGGTGCGTGCTGAGATAACGTTGATGTGCGGTGGTATTGGCGGTGGTGTTGTTATTGCTGCTGCTGTTGCTGCTGCTACTGCAGCTGCTGCTGTTGTTGCATGTTGCTGCTGGCATTTTGTGTCGGAATGGTGCACAACAACCGTTGTCACTTGAATGCGAATCAAATGATGATGAACGAAATTGCAGCAGCTTGTGATTAGTTTGTGATTGTTGTTGTTGTTGTTGTTGTTGTTGTTGGTGGTGCAAGTGTTGTTGTTGTTCATGTTGTTGCTGATTCTCATGCAAGATTATTACTTTATCGCTGCTGCTGCAGTTGGACTGACTCGAGAGCTGTCGACGCATGCGCTGCCCGCCGCTGCCGCTGCCACTTCCGCTGCTGCTGCTGCGCGTAAAACTTCCACTGCCACTGCCACTGCCACTTTCCGTGCCTCTTTCCGTGCCTCCAGGATCATCCAGTTCATGCTGATCGCTCGTGCATCTGTTTGGCGACAAATAATGCACTTGTTTTCGCCTGGCCAACGGATTTTCCGTCGCGTGCAACGTCGCCAACGACCTGTGATCCGCCTCCACGGTGGCAATATGTCCCTGCAACTGTGCCCCATCGCTGGCCAGCTGCGTGCCACCGACGGTGGTAACCAGCACAGCGCTCTTTCTGCCATGCACCTCCGCCTTGTGCACCAATATTGTGGGCGGCAGCGGCGTGGGCGTGGCAGCAGAACCAGATGTTGGTTTGCTGCTGCTGTTGCTGCTGCGGTTGTTGCTGTTGCTGCTGTTGCTGTTGCTAGTTTGGAAAATTGTTTGCTGCTATAACGAGTAATGTGAGTTTTGTTGTTGTTGCTGTTGCTGTTGTTGCTGCTGGGCGCACAATTAAACAAGGAGACACACACACACAAAAGAGAAGGTGCAAGGAGGGAGGGGCAGGCACAGTGGATCAAGTGCTCAATTCTAAGTGTAGTCACATACACAACAACAAATGAATTGATTTTTATTTTCAATGCCTATTTTAATTATTTATTTATTTTTAGCATCATCATATTTTTTCTTTTCCTTACAAAAAAAAACAAACAAAAAAAACATTTAAAAATATAAAAAACATTTGTTGAGAAATTTAGAAAAAATTAAACAAAAATTTTACTTCATTGACATTACTCTCAAAAATTTGCAAAAAAAAATGCATTAAATCAGGGATCACAAAAAAAACAATTAAGATACAAGTGAGCTCCTTGGGTAGTTGCGAAAAACTGAGATACCCTTCTTTAAAAAAATAGTGTCCGATGTTCTGCAAAATCTTTCAATAGCTTTAAATTCACAATTTTTGTACAATAAATTAAAAGTTTATTTTGAATTATATATGTATGTTCATAAAAATCAAAGGCAATAATTTTAAATGTATTTTAAATTTGCTACTATTTATTAATTATGCTATTTTTTAGAAAAATATTAAATAGTTTTGTTGAAATTTAAAATTTACTAATAGGAGCTAAAACATTAAATTTTTGTGCATTTTAAAAGCAGTTGCCTTCAAATTCTGTAGAAATTTGTGGAACTTTGCGTGTAATGATTTTTATGTTGTATATGGGCATTTCCAGAAAAAGTTCCACCTCGCCCAAAAACGTAATATTGGTTTAAAATTGTATTCAAGTTATTTATTTAAGCAATATACGCTAGAAGAAATTCAATAGGATGAACATATAGATTCTATGTTGGAATAAATTCACTTTCTCAATATTTTTGGACTTTTTCTTAAAAATTGATTTCCAAAATGGACCGTTATTATTCTATCGATTACACTTAGTAAGATAGTAAGATTGTAACGTTAACCATTTTAATACATAGAAATATATTGAAAATTTAATTTAAAACATGTTTTACAAGTCGTTGTCGATATATCGAATAAAATTTGATGAATATATTCTTGGAGCCAACTAGGTGGAAATCTTGTCACGTTCGCGATGTCGCGTTACAAATTACTAATAAAACTTGTAAAATAAATAAAATGATAGTAACATGTCAAAATAATTTATAAAATGGAAAACTACATGATTTTATTATGGTTTCAGAGTATTTTCTTCCAAATTAATCGCCACATTTCGCAGACTTTCGTATTTGTCAAGATGAAGTCAAACATGACTTCCATTTTTCGTCACGTTCGCGATGCATTGTTTTCTATAAATAATTCAAAAACGACAATTCTTCAAATCTTGTCTTTTGTATTAAAAATAGTGTTGATAAAATGCATTAAGCACGTGAGAAAACATTTTTGAAAATGTCAACTTTAGCCATTTTTGTTTATTTTAAAGGCGTACAAATGTCGCGATCTCGATCCTGGAAATACCCATATGCAACAGACGCTCAGTGCACTCACACATACACAGACTTGTGAGACGACAGGCACACACATACACATAAATATATATGTACACATACACACAGGGCCAACACCCGGTTAGAGTTAGAGTTAAACTTAAGCTTAAACCTTTGGTAAAGATATATTTATTTATGCTTGAAACTAGAGAAATTCTTTTCAATTCATTTAGTTTCATTTTAAAGATGTTTTCCTACGATTTAAGTTATATATTGGAACCAAGGCTGCAAACCGGTTACGAACCGAGCGAAGCAGAACCGGTTTGGCTGAGGATTTTGGGCTACTCGAACCGGATCATAAACCTAACTTTATAAATTGTTTATAGTTTATTATTATTTATTTTGTATATATATTTTTTTGTAAGTTTTGGTTTTGAAACACAGGTATAATTTCGGTTTAAAAAATAATTTAAGATTCGTTATAAATATGTAGACTTGAAAACAAATATTCAAAAATTTATTCAAATCAATATATAAATTAAATGAGCGCAAAAGTAAAAATTAAATTTAGTTTAAAAAACGATGATTACACCTAAACAAAATAATAAAATTTTATGATTGACCGGGCCGAAATTAACCGTTACGCTTTAATCCAGCGATGGACTGGAAATCTAAATTCGGGAACACTACAACAATAACAACCCTATTAGTGTCTACCTAAGTTGGGAGCAGACGCTGCTCCCGGAGCCACTGTGTTTAATCTTATAATTCTAAAACATAAATTTTCCACTAGAGCCTCAGATAAGCCCTGTCTTAGAATAGTTTCACTATTGTCACATACTTCGATATGCTGATAGGCCGTAGACCAAAGTAAATAAAGTCTGCGAACAGATACGGAGTCTTCACACCATCTGCGTATGATTAGAAGACGACGTCAACTGCAGCCGTATGCAGACGATAAGTATTGATTGTTTAGGCTACTATTCTAATAGATATAAGTAGTTTAAGATAGTTTTAGAGTTTTCAATAAATCTGCCGAACTCCTCGGCCATTAGTCCAAATCCAACATCCGAGCTGTACACATTATTTTCGCCGCGTCGCTCTGCCGATATTCACACTGCGTGCCCACCGCTGCTTTAATCGGTTATTATAATTTATTCGGCTATTTCGGTTTTAATAATTTCGGTTTGTTGTTTCGGTATAATAAAAAAGTTATGTTTCGATTACGGTTTCAGTTACGGTTACCAATTTCAATCGGTAAATACCGGTTAACGGTTAAGGACATGGTTTCGGTTTAAATCCCTTACATATTTTTGTATTTAATTGAACCATTGCTCGAATCAAAACCTTAGGTTCAAGGCGTATAAACATAAACCGGTTCACAAACCAAACACAAATCTTGCTCACCGGTTCCAACCACCGAATAGAAACATTTTTTTTTCAAAATTCTGTTGATTTGCAGCCTTGGTTGGAACTGACAGCAATTTAAACATTAAGAAATAGATAATTTCCTTTGTGAAATAAATTTAAATTAAAAGAAGGAACAGTTTGAATATATATAGAAAGATATTTGGGGTAAACGGATCAAGAAAATAGATGTACTTGTATTTAAGTCATTTATTTAGGCATATAAATGAAAAGTAGAATAGAATAGAATAGAATGAATAAACGCACGGAATGTGTCCGAAAATGACCGGAAATCGGTTACCGGACAACGTTAAATCGACGGAAACAGGAAATTTGCTTAGACTTGGGGAAAAACAAACAAATTAAAGAGAAAAGAAAGCAAGAAAATTACTCACATCAGTTATTTCGATGAGTTCGCCGGTGCGCAAGTCAATGACATCACCGTAGGTGCGTCCGTTAATGCTGCACTTGTTGAAGGTCATGATGTTCTGGGTCAGAGTGCCCGTTTTGTCCGAGAAGATATACTGGATCTGGCCGAGCTCCTCGTTGAGGGTTGTGGTGCGTGCTTTGGCATATGTGTGGGTGCGTGCATAATACATTTCCTCATCCCAATTGATGAGGAACGACTGGCAAAAGCGTATGACCTGCAACACACAATTTCAATTAAATTCAGGAGATGGAAAAAAAAAAGAAGATATTGGTTTACTTACCTCTACTGAAACATAGAGGGAAATTGGCACAACTGTGTTTAAGACTATGGCGTACGAGAAGAATACGAGCAGGCCGATAACCGTTGCCCCCGATGCGATCATCTCCTGGGGTATGATGTGCTCCCAGGGCAGATACAGCTGAAAATGCTGGCCAATTAGACCCTCCCAGATGGCGCAGGCGAGTGCGAAGAATGCACAGATCGAGATCAGAAACAGCACAATCTGCACGAAGAGAAGAATTGAAAAGATATTTAGAAAGAAGTCATCACTATTTAGATTAAACAATTGATTTTTAGGAAAAACTTTAGACTGCAGAACTGTGAAGTTTTTGAAAAATGTTTAAACTGTCGATCAGAAAAGATTTGAAAAGAGTTTTCAACTAGAAAACAAAGAAGAATTAATAAGATTCACAGATAATAAAAGATTTCAAATGATTATTATCTTAATTAATGAATAAACAAAATTCTCAAATGAAAGAGCAGCAAAAATTTAAGAAGCAGATTTGAAAAGATTTTCCGATAGCAATTAAAATTTTAAAAGAACTTCGAACAGCAGAACTGAGAAGATTTCGAAAAATTTTAAGATGCAGATCAGAATAAATTTCAAACGATTTTCAGATCGCATTTAGTGTAAAAAAGATTTCAAATAATTTTTTAGATTTAAGAATAGAGAAGAATTTATAGGACTCACAAAAATCTTGTAAATTAAATTAGAAATAGAAAGATGCTTAGATGAAAGATCAGAAAAAATTTAAAAAGAAGATTTGAAAAGATTCTTCGACAGCTAATCAGAACAAATTTTAGATGATTCTAAGATTGGCAAAGATTGGAAGAAATTCTCAGAACTATGTCACAAAATGAAGATTTAGGATATGAAGGAAAAACATATTCAGAAGATCAAAGTACATACAAGTACAATATATATGTATATGAATATGAATAGATTTCGAAATGAGAAGAAAGTTCAAAACGGAGTAGGTACGAGAAGAGTCTCGCTCTGATTAGATCTCAATCTGAACTCACCCCAATGATGATAAAGTTGAGCAGACGATCGACGCCTGTGCTCTTGAACTGCGTCTTTCCAGAGTTCTGCATGAGCTTCGTATCGACGCCGGCGAAGACGACGAGACCGTAGCACCATTGTGTATTGCGAAGAACACAGCCGCGCAGAAGAATCTTATCGTTGTCGAGAGCGAAACGTTGATTCTTCCAGATGAGAGTGCCCTCGAATTTGTTGAGCAGATTGTTGGGTCGCTCGCATATGATCTCGCCATTGAAGTTCCAGAGAAGATCGTGATGATCGGCCAACTCTATCGTCTCCGTCAGGCATTGTTTCGCCTTCAGGTTCGTCTCGCCGTCCAACTCGGCCGTCTCAATGAAGCAGAGACCGTTGGGCTCCGATGTCGTCAATAGCAAAATATCCGCAGCCACAAATTGATTGTTATCCAAACGTATCACATCCCCAACCTGAACTTCCGACCATTTGGCCTCAATTAGTTTCCCATTTCGCAGCGTCTTCGACTTTCGATTGTTCACCTGCGAGTCCGATAAATGACGTTGCTGTAATCGAAATGAAATTAAATGAATTTCAAGACAATTGACAATGTTTATTCACTTACAATATCATCGTAGGCATCCTTAACTGCGGTCAGAGTTAACACTCCGATCAGGGGAATCGCCGTTGTCACCGGCGTCAGTGAGGATATCGCCGGGATCAACTGTAGCACCAGCAGGCAGAGGAAATAAAAGTTCGCCAAGCGCTGAAACTGTTCCAGCAAATTGAACGGCAGAAATGTCAACAGCGAATACTTTGATGTCTTAATATAGTTGTTCTACAGAAGAGAAGAATGTAAGAAAACGAAGAAATATTTATTATAAAGCAGGGATTAAACCCGAAACGAATATCGGTTTCAGTTACGGTTTCGGTTATGTTCGCATTTAGGTTTTCGGTTATCGGTTACGCAAAATCTTTGAATAAAGGTTTCGGAACGGTGAACCGGTTTTTGTATGTTTCGGTTTTAAAATACCGGTATGGTTTCGGTTCACAAAAAACAATGTCTTTAAATAAATAAAATTATATTTTAATATACATATGTAATAACAATTAAATAGGCAATAATAGAAAAGAAAATCAAAAATCAAACATAAAACTAATTACAAAATATCAGAGATCGCAAACAAGACTTATGAGTCGGAAAAAATCTAAACAGCTTGTTTTTTAAATTTTAATATAAAATTGGAAAATAAAACATGCTTTTAAAATTGTATTTAAAAGTTACACCATAACTCTTATTTGCAATTTTTAAATAACAATCAGAAATACAACTTTCTTTCAATTTTTATAATACATGTATATTATTTATTAAAAACCGAAATTAGCCCTTATAAATGAAACGGTTACTAAACGGTTATTTCGGTTTACAGAGTTTCAGTTTTAAGGTTTCGGTCAAATGAAAATATTTTTTTTGGTTACGGTTTCAGTTAAGGTTTTAAATTTCAATCGGTTTTTACCGGTTAAAGGTTACGGTTTCGGTTAGGGTTTTAATCCATGTTATAAAGATTAAAGACAAGTCTTTGTGTATCTAAAAATTACACTTTCAAGTTCCAAATTCATTACGTTAACTTAATTTTTTCTTTATTTGTTTTAGAATTGTTATGAGTTATTTTCAGGTTTAGAGCAACTGAAATTCCCTTTCGACTCACGTGATATTTGAACTGAGAGTTGAAATCTTTGTCGTTGGCGCGGATTCTTCGTTCATTGTCTGCAAAGAAAGGTATAATTAATTTAAATCAAAGATATCAATTTGTGGCTGCCTCTTTGGGTTGCAAGCTTTGTCTCTGGATCAGATTGATCTGTTAAAAAAAAGTGTCGTTTTCTTAAATCCAGAAGATTTGCTTAGCGTATTTTATGCATAAAATTAAACAAATTTAAGAGAAAAACACAATTACAGTTGAACTTCCATAACTCGAACTTCTATAACTTGAAAAAGAAAAAGAACTCTAGAAGTCGAATATCTCCATAACTCGAACCTTTTCTTTGGATAATGGTGATTCGAGTTGAGGAAGTTCAACTGTAATACAAATTCAAATGGTCAAATAACAGTCAACATATATATTTTAACTTTTAAAGCAGCGGTGGGCACGCATGGGCTCCGGGAGCTAGCGGCTCTACCCGAACTCAGATATCGGGCCCACCGCTGTTTAAAAGCGTGTAAATCGGCTCATTCAATGTGTTTAACATTTTTTAAGCATGTTTTGTGTTAAGTGTCATGTATTAAATGTCGAGCAACAACACGGCAGTGTCTGAGCAGTAACAATTTAGAAAAATAATTTTGTTAAAGCTCACACAAATAAAGAAATAAGTTTCTTATTTTGTGCAATTTTTCACCTTTTTTTATTTTTAAATTACATTTAAAAATTAATATCACACGCTTTAGCAATAAAATTATTGTTATATTTAAAACCAACTTCGCAACACTTGCGAAAATTTATTTTTCAGTAAATCTAATGGAAAAACTTCCTGGGAAAAAGATGCGAAAAGTATTGTGACAGCAGAAAACAGAATATAGAATTGAATGTGCTAAGTTTATTTATCAGACAAACTTAAAGACTTAAACTTAAAATACAGTAGCGGACAATAAAAACCGGACACCATAAAAGAGCGGTTTTTGGAGTTTTTTTAAAGTGTTTATTTATAGACCATAGGAAAAACATATGAGGCCTAGGGACCGTTTTTCTTTAACCCATTAAGGCCCTATTCTCCTTCAGCTTGCTGTTTTTGGACCTTTTTTGAAAAAATTCTCATTTGAAAACGCAAAAAGATATTTGAATTTTGTTTTTTTTATTGAATTAGTATTGAATAAAAGAAAATAAAAAAATTTTTTTTGCCTCGACACGAGGGGTGTTCAAAAAGTAATGAGACTTCAAAGTAGGGGGTTGAAAAAAAAGGTGTCGTCACGGCGGCCACGATTCCGGGTCTCCGGAGCGTCGGAAATGAAAAAAAAAACGGGGTTATAATCAGTATAGATGTAATTCTGGCCCGTAGTAAAATAAATTTTTTTTGACAAAATGGCGGCCACTTGAAATTGACAAATCGATTTGGACCCATTTTTTTGTAGCTTAGTGTAAAAAAAAAATAGTAAAAAAAATCGCAAAATTTTTATTTTACTACGGGCCAGAATGGTGACAATTCTACGTCGATTAAACTTTGTTTCATCCAAATCGGTTCAGTAGAACTGGCGGAATCGTGGCCGCCAGCTCGAAAAACGTGGTTTCGAGATAAACGCGTTCAAAGTTTTGACTCCACGTGCATTAACATTAACATTGCTGGACAAAAAAGGCCATAACTCCTAAAGTACTTTGAATTTCAAAAAACCCTTTTAGGGTTATATTCTTAAATGTCCAAGCTATAAAAAAAATGCAAAAAAAAAAAGTCGAAAAAAAATTTTTGCTGAAAGAGAATAGGGCCTTAAATACCCATTGAAAATCTAGAATTTTTGTAAAAGTCTACTTTTTAAACTTTTTCCTCGGGCTCCAACAAAAAATGTTAGTATGCAAAAAAATTGTTCATACAATTCTAATAGTGACTGCAACATTTTTTTTTTCAAAAATCTCTTTGCTAGTATTGAATATGATTTTTTTTTTGCAGTCACTATTAAAAGAAGAATTTGTTTGCATCCAAGCTTTTTTTGTTAGAACCCGATGAAAAAAGTTTAAAAAGTCGACTTTTAAAAAAATTCGAAATTTTCAATGGGTTAAGGAAAGTTTTGTATCATTCAAACAGTCCCAGGGCCATACGTTTTTATTCAAAAAAAAACTCGAAAAGCCGCTCTTTTATTGTGTCCGGTTTTCTTTGCCCGTCACTGTAATTGTTTCTTTGTAATTTTTACTTTAATACTTATAATGTCAAGAAAACACTTTAAAGAGTGGAAAAAATGGCTGAGCAATCCCAAAACAGAAAACAGAATGGAATGCATAGATTCGTTTAGTTTGTTGCTCAGACAAACTTAAAGTGAGTTAACAAGCATCGCAAAGTGTAACATTTGCTTTGTGGGTCAGTGTAATTACCCGAGAAGTAGTAGGAGCTGCGTCGTCGTCGCAGCTGCGATAAACGCCGCAAGTTGCGGGTGGATGCGGAGGCCGAGACTGGAGGCTGCTCCAATGGATCGATTTGACTGGCGGTGCGTCGTCGACTCGGCAGACTGTCGGGTGCACTGCGTCGCCAGCTGGCGAGACGTTGCAGCAGCGAGAGACGCGGCTTGTGGCCCGCTGGCGTTGGTGCTGGCTGCTCCTTGTACTGTTGCTCCACATCGATCGTTTCCGCTGTGGCAGCAACATTTGCGGAGACTTGTGGCGCTGTTGTTGTGGTTGCTGTTGTGGCATTGACCAAGCTGTAGAAGCTATCGTCGTCCTGGTTGTTGGACATGGCAGTCGATGTTGTTGTCGTTGTTTTTGGCGATGTTATCGTCAACATGGAGTTGCCAATGTTCATCGTTTCGGGCTGTGCGAGACGCGCCTGTTGATGTTGATGTTGTTGTTGTTGTTGTTCCATCTCTACCTCCATTTTCAGCTCCATCGCTGCCTCCTCCTCTGCCTCCTCCTGCCCCTCCAGCGCCAGCTGCAGTTGCTCCTCCTCGCCGCACAATCGTCGTCGCCGGCTGCGCGATTTGCGCGCAAAGTGAAACCAACGCGTGCGACGCGTTGCAGCTGCCACTTGTGGCAAGCTAACATTATCCTTGCCCTTCTCCTTTCTCTGCTTCTCCTCCTCCTCCGCCTCTTTGTCTTTGTCTTTTTGCTTAGCCTCTATCTGTGTGGTTTCCGTTTCCTTTGCTCCCATCACTGTCAACTCCAACGTATCCGGTCGTTGGCGTCCACTTGGCAACGTCTCGTTGCATCTCCTGGCGCCTTGCATGTCTCCTCACTTTTTATCTCACTCCCACTCCCACTCACTCTCTCTCTCTCTCTCTCTCTCCCTTTCGCTTATAGCTCGGTCTTTTGCGCGCTTGCGATTTTAGTTTGGCGTCGTCCTAGCAACATCTTCAACTACAATTTATCAGCTTATCAAATGAATGCAACGCATTTTCTTTACAAATTTTCCTGGACATATCATTTATAATCCCAGCATAAACAAGCAACAACAACAACAACGATACACAGCAATTGCATTGCTTCGCAGCAATTATAATAGCACTCATCATTTGTACACATTTTTAAATTATTAATAAAAAAAATAGAAAATAAATCCTGCGTACGTTTTTGTAGATGAAAATATAAAAATTTGTTGGGGTTTTGAAAGATGAATCGTCAACTTTTGCATAGTGCCAAGAGGGATTTAAGTGTACTTTCGAATAACATAAAATATAATTTCGTTACAGTTGCTTTCTGCGATTTAATTGTTCACAGTGTTGCCAGGAGTTGAGCGCCCGCATAAGCTAGATTTTGAGTAAAAATAAGCTAAAATAAGCTAAAAACAAAATTGCAAAGAAAATGCAAGAAAACATACAATATCATTAGGTTTTTCTTGAAGTTAAATTAGTTAAAATATCATATCATCGATATCATATCATTATTTCCTTCCTCATTCATATGAATTTGGTTTTTTCATTAAGACTAACATATTTTTGTGATTGAGCCCATTGATGATAAATGTTCTTTGGACGCCGCATGCTGCCTTATATCAAAAACTTTTGCTGCTATTGTGGATTTGCAATAGCAGCAATATGCTTTTGAAATTGCGTTGAAATTGCTATAAGCAATTTTCGAAGCCAATCCTAAAATTTACTACTTTCCAGTCAAGCATCGCGGAATACATAGTTGCTTTTACAATATTTTTGGCATTTTTGCAAGCTTCACTTGATTTCACAATTCAAAAACGGGGATAACACACCAATTAACATATCGATGACACCACCGATTAGATATCTTGTTCTTTGTTACGTGAACTTTATTCTAATGATCTTGAATTTGTGATCATAAGAATAAAGTTCACGTAACAAAGCACAAGATCCTATATTTTTATGCCGTGAAATATTTTAAAGCTATGAAATATTTCGTTGATGTCACAAAAACATTTATTGCTAGAATATGCTATATGAATTTTAAAATGTGCTAGATTTCAGGCTATAAGCTATTTGCAAATTTTATAAGCTTTTTAATTTTCAAAAATGCTAGATCTAGCCTGAAATATGCTAAATTGGCAACACTGATTGTTCATAATGTGGTGTAGTGCACGGTTAGTTTTAAATTTTTCATTTAATTTGTAATTTTTAGCGAACTATGCGTGATAAAGCACACTAAGTCCAGTATCGAAAAGAAAGCTAAGAGCAATAGAGTGCAGAAATAACTTATTTGAAATCAAAGAAGCTTATGGTGTTTTGGCAAACGATGTGAACCCAAGTGTCTCTCTTTTTTTTTTGATGTATCGAAAGCAGCTTGAGGAACTTGTTTAAAATTAAACTTTCAATATATTTCTTTCAATATTTCTAATTAAAGTAGTTCATGTTGCATTCTTACTATCTTACTTAGGCCCATTTTTTCAATGTCTAAATAAGGTGTTTGATAACTATTGATAGGAGTAAATGACGTAAAATGTATAGAAATTAATGTCAAATTTCAAATTATTTGTAGAATTAAACTTGTATGTACATTGAAAAAACGGCCCTTAGTGTAAACGTTAGAATACAAACGGTCTATTTTGGAAGTCAATTTTGAATAAAGTCAGCAAATATATAGAAAAAGTGAATTTATTCCAATGTAGAATCAATAAGCTCATCCTAATGAATTTCTTCTAGCGTATATTGCTTGAATACAAAACATGAATACACTTTTGGAAGACAAATTCACAGGATGTGAATTTTTAATCAATTTAACATTTTGGGTCGCGGTGAACTGTTTCTGGGATTAGCCAATATTTATATAAGTATATTTTTATTTTATATTTTTTTACTAATAATAATGAAATTTGTACAAGGGATAAGTGTCCTGCTACCTGCTGATATTCTAATACAACTAACTTGCTAAATTTTAAACTCAAAATGATGATTTATTATTTTATTATTTTTAAGTCAAATTCTCCATGCATTAAAAAATTTGATTTTCAATTTTATCTTTAATTAATTTTTGTTTAAAGCGAAACATTTTTTTTGTTTAGGTCATATTGGAGTTTACAGTCCTGGTCTAAACACATTAATTTTAGGCCAACTTGATGCAGCAACAGCACGTCCCATGGAATCACGTGTCTCACACACACACACACACACACACACGCACACACATGCACATAGAAATAATTACCACAACAGCTGTGCATTGCCACAAATGCTGCCTATCAATTTGTTTTGGCCAAGTTGCACGCGGCGTATGAGTAATAAACAATTGCACACATTACATGCCAATAATTTCACATATTTTTGCAAACTAAGCGCAGCAGCTACAGTGGGTACTGGCTAAGAAGGACAGCTACTAGCAACAGTAGCATAAAAGTATGCTATACAAAATTTGTTAAAGATTGTTTTTGTTTAAGCATTTAAAAAGAAGACCAAAAAAAAATAATTTTTAAATACAAATAATTTATCAAACTAATTTAAAAATTAATTATAATAAAAAAAATGTATTTAATTAATTTTTTGCATAACTCTGCATACTCTGTAAAAAGTAGCTTCAGTAGTTTGAATTGTTGCTCTCAAAACCCAAAAAGTATGCTATGTAAATTAAGTTTAAGGAATTCAAAACATTTTGTTTGCAATTAAGGGCAATTGACAATCCTAAAGGGTTATAGAAATAAGATGTTGAATTAAAAACCACATTAAAATTTAAATAGAAGAAACGCAGACCATTCTAACGATAGACCACTGTACCTGCCTATAATTGCCAATATTACGACTGCATACAAAAGCAACCGAAGCGAGAACAACAAAAATATAAAAATCTGCTAAGGAAAATTTAAATTTTCACATTCTTGTATTGTAGTAATGTTTATATTTATTTGCACAACATCCTCATTTCAATTTTAATTGTTTGATTTTAGCCTTCGTTTAAAATTCACATTTAATTTGCTTTAAAGTCATATTTAAAGTATACAGGGTGTTATTTTTGTTGTTGTTGTTGTTGCAACTGGAAAACCACTGAAAGCTGCTTAATGAAATTTCACAGTAAACTAGAAGATGAAAGGATAAAAGTGAGAGCAGGGACTGGGATGGGGGTGGGAGGGGAGGTTGAGGTTGAAAGCTGCGTCGGTGGCTGTCGGCAATGGAAGGAAACAATGTGATAAAGCAACAGGTAACAAAGCAAAGGAACTGAGAATGACAGCTGCTTGTGCTATTTCTGTGTGTTTGTGTGTGTGTGTGTGTGTGTGTGTGTCTGTGTGCTTGTGTGTAAGCACGGCTGCGAGCAAATTTATTACAAATACATTGTTACAATTGTTATAGCAAATTTGCTAAGAAATTAAAATTTCCACTTTGTAATTTCGTACAAATCAGTAACTGTCAGTGTGCTGTCAGTTAGAGCAGCAAAGACAATTGAGCAGACATTGATGATCATTAAAATGATTGTTGTTTCGTTTACTCTCACTTAAACTAGACTTTGGTTAGAGTGTGCGAGACTCAAGGAGCTGCAGGCATTAAACTTTTGCTCTCGCTCTCTTTGTGCTGCGTGAGAGCAAGCACTGAGAGCGTTCCAAGAGAGTCAGACAGAGAGAGAGCGGCAATTGAACAGCCGGCAAGGCTGCTCTACTCAAGCATGCATACACGTACACATGTAAGTATGTAAGTATGTAAGCATGTGTGTGTGTGTGTGTGTGTGTGTGTGTGTGTTTGAGTGTGCTTGTACCTAGCCTTGCCCTTTACCGCAGGCGCCGCTTAATATGCCATGAGTCACGCATATGAATGTTGGCTCCTTGCTCCTTTGCTTTCGCCTTTGCCTTTGCCTTTGCCTTTGCCTTTGCTCTTTCTCTTGCTCTGCTCCTTTGCCTTCAATTTCAATTGCGAGCGTGTTTTATTTGTTGTTTTCCTTTATTCAATTTGTACTTTGTCGCATGCGTCACCATGGCAAAGTTGGACGGGGGAAAAGGTGGCGAAAGTGCTTAACCGAATTTAAGTGCAAGTACAAGAAAAGTGAGAAAATCCACATATGCTTGTCTACACGTGTGTATGTGTGTGCGAGTGAAAAAGAAAACGAAACAAGGCAAAGCAAATGAATCGATGAAGGCTCAATAATAATTATGCTGAGACAGCAGCAAACAAAAAAAAAAGCAAAAAAAATTGAAATCTGCAAATAATCAGTAGAAATTTATGGCGCGCGTTAGAAGAGCGTCGTCGTGGGGGATGGGGGCAAAGTGGGGGGTGAAGGGGGCGGTGGGTGGAATGGGCTCTGCTCTGTGCCAGGTGCCAAATGGCAGATGTCAGTGCATCATCCGCAGCAGCGTCGTCGAAGGCGGCACAACAATAATAACAACATGAACAAGAACAACTACATACAGTATGTCAAGTAATTATTTGGACAAAATACAAAATGTACATATTTTTTTAAAATTATTTAAACATTAATCGGCTACATGGATAATTATTATCTTAACTTGTTTTACAATTTATATTTCTATGTCCAAACAATTTATTGACCAACTGTATGTAATTTTTCGTTGTTGTTGTTACATTTTCGTTATTTGCTATTTGCGTACATTTTTAGCACATTTCTCATTGCACTTGCAATGTTTTCGTTTTTCTTGCTGTTGTTTTATTTTGTTGTTGTTGTTGTTGTTGCTATTACAGATTGTTTGACAAAACTTTTTTTTGTTTGTCTCTTTTGGGCTAGCGCTTATCACACGCAATTATATCATAAATTGAACAGCATTTTTGTGCAATTAATAAACAATTTTTTGGTAAAATAGAAACAACAAAAACAGGAGAATCGCGAGAACGCGAACGTGAACGCGAAAAAAAGACGCGAGAAACGAACGCGCTGACCAAACGGTAAACAGCAAACGGGCAACTGCCAAGCGAACTGCAAAATTGAAACGACGCCCGCAGTGGCAGCGGCAGCGGCAGCAGCAGCGGCAGCGACGCTGACGCAATGGCAGCCAAACATCCGAACTTACACTGTGCCCATTCAGTGCCGCAGCCTAGCAACGCCACAAAAGACTCGCGAGAGCCAAAACACAACAATAACAATAACAACAACAACAACAACAACAAATGCCACGAAGACGACGTCGACGCCGACGTTGACGTAGACGCCGATGGCAGCGCCATTGCCAGGACAACGGCGTCGACCGTCGACCGAAATATGAGTAATGAAAAAAGAGCAAGAGCCAAATCCAAAGTCAAAGGCAAAGCCAAATTCAAAGCAAAAAGAAAAAAACAAAAACGGCAACGGTAAAGTGAGAGAGACACACTGACTTGGATAAAGCGTAGTTCGGTTAATCGAAAAGCTGTTTTCATTCTCTGATGGACCTTGCAACGCTTAAAGTGTAGGGTATTTAGGGCATTACTGGTTACACGAGTAATTTTGGGTCGGAAATCTTAAATATAAATTATAAAATAAAATTGTTCTGAAATTTGTGTGATGCAAATTTAATTCAAAGATGAACTGAAGAAAGTGAGTTTCAAAAAGGGATATTTTGAAATTATTTAATTTTAATTTAACACATCTGGTAAAGTTTATTTCAATTATTTTTTAATTATACGTCAACTAAAACAAAATTCAACAGACAAGTCAAATTTCTATTTTAATCAGGGACCGTAATCATCATAAGTTATATTATAAAAATTAAATTTTAATGATTATATTTTAATTTGTTACTTTTTCTTTAATAAAAATCATTAATTCTGAGTAATTTTATAAAGCTTAGACCATAATCATTATTTTTATCAAAAAAAATAAAGCTTAAGAATAATGATCATTAATGAAATTAATTTTTTTTGCGCAAAATAAAAGTCAACAGTAATTTACGGCTTCTGTGTTACAATTTTTACCAGTGGTTAGAGTCGCCAACCTGTCACATAAGAAGAACTTCCAGTTTGAAAAAAAAACTGGGTTCGATTCCCCCCGTCAATGTAGTCAAACATGTGTTTTTAAATGCTTCGGAATGAAACTCAAAAATATATACTTCCGTCATTTAAAGAAAAAAAAAAAAAAAAAATTATTTTATATGCTTATAAAGGGACCCCATAGCCAAACAAGATGAGAATGAACTATTAACGTTGCTAAATTGTTTTGTATTTACTTCGGAAAAAAAAAACTTATAATAGGATTTCAAATAACTGAAAAAAGTTTTAAAAAAGGAAAACAAACTGAGTAGTTTTAAAAAAAAATATAGAAGAAATCTATCCGGCGACTCGACTAACAAAGCAAACAGCCATCTCAGCTGTAGGGTGTAAAAAAACTAAGCATAGGCGAATATATTTAAAATGCCTTGCCATAAGAAAAACAATATTAAAGTACAACAATATTATTTTTAATTTTAAATTAATTGATTTTCCTTTAAGGTGATTATTATTATTTGGCAAGAGCATACACAAGTCGTCAATGCCGCAACAGTTCAATGTCAAGTTTGTCAAGCGTAAAAATGAGCAAAGCAACGAGCGAATTTGTGTTTACGAGAGAGAGTGTGTAAGAGAGTGTGGTGGTAGAGGGGCCGGGGTGGGGGTAGGTGAATAGGTGGGAGAGCGCAATTGTAAGGCGGCAAGACAGAGGGAGAGAGAGCGAGCGAGCGTGCATGTGAAAAGACAACAATTAAAGGCCAAAGAAAAATGTGTAAGAGGAAGGCAGAGAAAGATAAAGTTAGAAACATGAATTAGCAAACCTACAAACATACATGCATATGTATGAGTGTGTGTGTGTGCGAATATGCGTGTGTGTGTGTGTGTGTGTGCAATGTCAACTGGGAGTTCGCCTGCTAATCCATTGTTATTGTAATTATAGACCCCGCCCCCCATGGACACGATAAAGATGGAAGGGACAGAAGGAGGAGGGGCCAGGAGGGGGCAGGGGAGGCTCAGCAACAGAAGTTCAAATTGAAGGTAAATTGGCAGCCGACTTTCTCTGTTTGTCCATCAATCATTGCAGCAATTTGCACACAAATACACACACACACACACATACACTCACACTTGCTCTGTGTTTTAATTTGAATAGAAAAAATAAAGCAAAAAAGACACTCAACATTTATTAAAGCACAAAATATGCAAAACGCGAATTGAAGTCAAAAAAAAGTAAAAATCTAAGTGAAAAAATTTTCATGTTGATTGTTGCATTCAATTCGATTCAATTTGATTCGTTTTCGATTCCATTTGATTGAACTTTAACTTGAATTGATTGTGAAAATGTGCTGTAGTTTTGTGGAGGGAGGGGGGTGGGGGGGGGGGGGGGTTACGAGGGGGGCAACAGGTGTGCATGACTACAAATTGCGTATACGACGCGTGGGTTGACGTTGCCCAAGTTAATTGCTCGCTAACATTAGGGCCAACTATAACAACAACAACAACAACAATCGAATGGCCAAAAGATAGACATCTTTTGTGGTCGTAACAATAATAATAATATTACACAAAATCTTGAAAAACATTAAAATTCAGCGGCAATCAACTCAACTCAAATGACTTACAAATTGCACTACGCTTTCCAGCCAAAAATATCAATTATTTTAAGAGCTTTGCACAACATTCGAGTGTGCTCGACTGTCAATTACCCTATATTAGTGTTGTAAAACTACATATGTGTATCGAAAACTCGATTGTCGCGAAAACGATTTCTAAGTTCTTCAACTCGATAGTATTTTGTTACGATTTATCGTGTTAATTAAATCGATTTTCTTGAAAAATCTAAAACTCACTGGAGCTTTAACCATTGTAGTTCATTTGCAGAATTAAAATTCCGTCGATTTACAAGTACACACATTAATTAAATAATTTTTAACGATTTATCGACAACTAGATTTTTGTTTTAACGATTTTCGATTGAAAACTCGATTCATAATTTTGATTTACATCACTACCCTACATAATAACTAATTAGAATTACCTTTTTATTTACATTTGATTATTATGAAATTTTTTGAACATAGAGTTGACACTTATAAAAAAAATCTTTCGAAAAATTAAGTTCTGAAGTTTTAAAAATAGTTTCATTTTTATAAATATGGGTAATTCTCCATGTCGAATGCGACATTCGTACGCATTCAAAGTGAAATAAAACATATGCCAAAACATTATTTTGTTGTGACAAAAGGGGAAACTTATAGGTATTGATTAGCACTACAATTGGTGTTAAAGTTGATTTTGGGAAATTGTTCGTTTTCAAGATAATTTAAAATAACCAAGACATTCGCACGCGACTCAGATAGAAGTCGTTTTTTCGTCGACCAGCTCTAGCACTAATTTCGGCAAAACGTGAACGAATATTTTGATCCAATTTATTTTAAAATGTAATGCATTCATTTATCTAAAAAATGCATTTTGTTTGATTTAAAAATATTAAGTAGTTTTTTTTTAAATTTGATTTGAGTCACTGTCGCACGCGACATGTCGCACGTGACAAAATTTTCCACAGAATATTTATGTTGTTTCTGTCTCTCTTTTTTAAATTATATATCGAAACAGCTCGAAAAACTTGTTGCAAATTAAAATTTCAATATATTTCTATGTGTTAAAATGGTTTATGTTACAATCTTACTATCCTTCTTAGTGTAATAGATAGAATACAAACGGTCTATTTTGGAAATCAATTTTTAAGAAAATGGGCAAAAACATAGAAAAAGTGAATTTATTCCAATGTAGAATCTATATGTTCATCCTATTGAATTTCTTCTAGCGTATATTGCTTAAATAAATAACTGGAATACATTTTTGGAACATAATTTCACAAGATGTGAGTTTTTGAGCAATTTTTCGTTTTTAGGCTCGGTTGACATTTCTGGAGAATTGCCCATATGTATAAAAATGAAAAACAAAAAAAAAAATTAAAAACAAAAATTTAAAATTTCAATGCAGTCTCTAGATTCATTATATATTGTTAAACACTTTATGTTTGATAACATTATATTACCCCATTTTTTTTTTTTTTTTTTTTGAATATTCTAAAATATTTACTTATTTATTTAATTTGTTTTGCTTCCAAATGCTAAAAGAAAATTGTGACTCATAAAATATTTCATTAGACAAGGTGATCGTTTACTCTAATTTCAATATACCCGTGCTCAAAGTTACATTTACAGGGTATGCGAAACTATTCGCAAAACTACAGCTAAAATCATGACCCAATAAAGTACACACAACGGAAATGATTCCATTAAGTTGAAACACTTTACGTCGCTTGTTGTTGTTGTTTGTTGCTTGTTGTTGTTTGTTTGCTTGTTTGTTGTTGTTTTTGTCGTTGTTGTCGTTGTTGTCGTTGTTGGTATTCCATTGAGGGGCACATTTCATTCATTTATTCATTCATTCACTCAAACGGCAAACGCGTAATAAATTGACAAATTGTGACGTTGTTGCCTGTTTATTGTTTTTGTTTCCTTCTTCTGCTTTTTTAGCCTTCTTCTTTTTTTTTTTTGCATTCCCCGTTCCCAAGGTCAAGGTGTGACAAGTGCGAGGGAGAGGGGGAGAGATAGAAACACCCACATATGGGAAATGATTGAAGCGACTAACGGAATCGTGTCAGGGTCAACTGACCGCGTACTGACTCCTATGACTTTGGCTTTAACCCACAGCTGCCAACCTGGCCAAGAACTGGGCCAATGCCAGCCGACAATCATAACCAATAATCCGTGCAACTAATAACACGACCAACTGTTCACATTTCCTATGCTATCAGCTTTTATTTCTGTTTTTCTATTCTTGCCCACAAATCAGGAAAAATCTGAAAGTCTAGTTTACTTTGCCTGGTTTCCCTTCATTGCATTGGGCTCGATAATTTAAGTCCAATTAATCGAAATTGTTGATAAAAGTGAAATATGGCTTAAAATTGAAAATTCTTTAAGAAAGACATTTTGAGTATGAGACTTATTTAAATACAATTTTTGTAGCTATAGTTTTTCTGTTTATAATATTTTATATGCAACTTCTCTTGCTAGAACTTCTCTAACTCGAGCTTCTCAGCTTTTTAGTTTGCTAAATGTAACTTCTCTGGTTGAAAAATCTTTTTTCATATTTTTATTTATTTATTATCTCAAATGTTAACTTTATTTATGAAGTCTTGAGAATTATATCTTTTTAAAATAAACCTTCCTTACTTTATGTTTTTTTTACTGTATTTTGTTGTTTTAAAACCTATATAATATTAATTAAACGTCTCTAAACTGTCTTGTTTAATCTCCTGTACATACACTCAGATATACATATATTATAATTTTTTGAAAATCCTAATAATGACTAATTTAACCCCCTTTTTCCTACTTTTCACACAATAAGTGCCTTTTAAGCAATTTTCAAAAAATTATAAAAAATACTAGCAAAAAGAGTTTTGAAAAAAAATTTTTGCAGTCACTCTAAGAATTGTTTGAAGAATTTTTTTGCATCAAAAGGTTTTTTGTAATAAATCAAGGAAAAAAGTTGAAAAATAGACTTTTTTTTAAATTCAAAATTTTCAATAGGTTTAAGGAGAGTTTTGCGTCATTCAAACGGAATTCAAACGATCTTTCCAAATATATCTTTTTACTGTGAAGACTTGACTTACAATAGCTGTTAAAGTAAATAAAAGTGTGTACGAATAAATGTTGGTCTGAGTGTACCTATAACTGTCGAGATTTTTTAAACTATAAATTGTATAATTTATTTAACTTGAGCTTCTCCTAATTAAAGTTCGCTTACTATAAGTTTTCAAGCTTAAACTTCCCTTACTAGAACTTCTCTAACTAGAACTTATTTTAACGAATTATCTCTATTAGTTTGCTGTAATAAAGCAAATTGTCAAATTCTTGAGTACTATAACTCAAACAGAACTTTCCTTATCTTCAACTTTTCTAACTGTATTTACTTTGTAACTTCTTTAACAAGAATTTTCGAAATACAAATCTATCAAATTTTAGCTTCTACTTACCAGAAATTCTCAACACTGTTTATCTTATTAACTTTTTTCACAATTTTTTTATTGTAACTGTCACTTTTCTTACTTAAATCTTCCAAATGAAATTAAAATTTTGATCTGATTGGATTTCTTTGAGTTTTCCCCAATCCATGCAACAAATTTTGGATAATTTAATAGTTCCTAAAAATTTATATTAATTTTATATCACATTATTTTATTTTAATTTTTAAAAGTACTTTTGGTCAACTGCTCTTAGTTGACATTAAATAAATAAATAAATTTATTGTAAGATTTAATTACCGCTTATCAAACAAATTTATATATTCTTTTTATATTTTGATTTTTATATGGTAATCAAGATAATTCTTGTACACTCAGGGAAAGAAGTATATGTGGGTGAAGTTATTCAAAAAAAATATACTTTTAACACAAAAGATTTAATGCAGATTTCTTAAAATAATCTTATCATTTAGTTTTCTTTTGAATGACACAAAAATTTTCTTAACCCATTAAGTAACCTTGGAAAATTTAGAACTTTTGTAAAAGTGTTTTTTTTTCACTTTTTTCCTCGATTTTTTACAAAAAATATTTTTATGCAAAAAAATTCTTCAAATAATTCTAAGAGTGACTGAAAAATATTTTTTCTAGTATTTTTTAAAATTTTTTGAAAATTGCTAAAATGGCACATTTTGTATGAAAAGGAGGAAAAAGTAGGAAAAATGGGTTAAAATAGTCATATTTAGAATTTTCAAAAAATTTTAAAAAATACTAGAAAAAATATTTTCAAAAATATTTTCAGTCACTCTTAGAATTGTTTGAAGAATTTTTTTGCATCAAAATATTTTTTGTAAAAAATCGAGGAAAAAAGTGAAAATAAAACACTTTTACAAAAGTTCTAAATTTTCCAAGGGTACTTAATGGGTTAAGAAAATGTTTGTGTCATTCAAAAAAAAACTAAATGATAAGATTATTTTAAGAAATCTGCATCAAATCTTTTGTGTTAAAAGTATATTTTTTTTGAATAACTTCACCCACATATACTTCTTCCCTTAGGTATATATATTGGCCAAAAAAAATTGAAATGGTTGATTGAAATCTATTTAGATTTTCTTTTAATTGATTGCAGTTTGAATATTTGTTCAAACTAGATAATTGTTGTTATTTTTGATTTCAATCAAAAAAGATTGAAATCCTTCCTTAATTTTATAATTTAACGCTTCATTTAATTGAAACACAGCTTGCTTTTAACCCAAAGGGAATCACTTAACTTGTGTAAAATGTTGTTAACATACCTTTGGCCAATTGTGGTTGAGTTTTTGTGCCCATCATGAGAGATGCTCAAATGGAATGTGTGGAAATCGTTGATCTCTCTGCGCTCTCTTCTTTCCTTTATCGCTCCCGCTCCCGCTCTCTCACTCTCACTCACTCGCTGTCTCTGTCTCGCTTGTGCGTTTAGGCTGCTGCGGCTGGGCAGCCTGGCGGTCGTGACTTTAATGACGCCGCTGCAGCAGCACGACGATTTGTTGTTGCGTAGCTCGCTGTTATGTGACTCGCTGTTATGTGGCTCGCTGTTATGGCACGCGCTGTTAAGTGACTCGCTGCTGTTATTAGATAGCGGACGTTAAACGCCATGTGTTCGCCTTGATTTGCCGTCCGTCAGCTGTGAAATGGAATGAACGAAGTTTTGAACAAATGATTAAGCATGGTCAATGAGTTTGTCAGCTTAGTCAAAAAAAACAGACTACTATATAATATATATTAGACATATACAAATTTAATTTACTTTTTCTTTTTTTTCTGTTAAATAAATAATTGTCCTGAGGAAAAGACGCAGCTGACGAGAAAGCGAGAAGGACACACGCCACATGCGACATGTAAATAATATGGTGTCATTGTGTATATGTCTGGATATATTAGATATATACACTCTGATGTAGGCCTTCCTTTTCTTCGGAATGTCATGTGTACATGTTTCCACCAATGGAATAGAAAATAATGAAAAAAAAAAACATGATAAACTTTCAATTAGCGTCGTCATTGAAATTGAACTTGAGCAAATGAGTTGTTAAATGTTTTATGCGTTCCCTTTTTAATTTTTACAATTTTTTTCCATTTTTCTTTTTCTTTTAATTTGGGTTTTCCACTTGGGAAATCGTTGAGAAACATTGCAATCGGTACAATACAACACTGGGTCACAAGCTTAGTCAAGTTTTTAATCGCAGCTTTTAATAACTTAATAATAACTTAACTCAACCGACGCGACGCCTCGCATGCACCGAGTGAGAACATTGACACCTGACCTGTGCCAAGGACTTGCATTTAACCACCCATTATCCACCGTGATAAAGTCAACTCAACAGCTCACAATTTCAAATACAAATCTTTACTCTGTTTGATAGACAAATTTGCAATTTGCTATTTGCCAGTTAGCCAATTTGCATTTTAACAGCTGGTCACACGTTGCGTATGCGCAATATTTTGTAGCGTAAACACAAACTGACAGAAAGTAAAAAAAACGATTGCAACTATTTGATTTAGTGCACATTAAATACCCTGGCAGCTAAAAATAAATTTATTACAGTCAAAAGATTTAAAAAAAAAAATTAATATTAATTGAAATAGAATTTTACATTTAAAACAACAAAATCGATAAATATATTATTTATCATATTTATTTATTTTATTTTAAATCAAAACAATTAAAATTTCTGAAAAAAATTAACAATTTTATTTTGAGAAAATCATTAAAAAAAATCGTATTAAGGTAGACTATGGCATACTCTGTAAAGGATACGTAATACAAATTTTTGAGAAAAACTAATTTCTAAACTTAAGATTTCTTCTGCAGAATTTGAGTAGAAACACCAAATTATACCCTGTAAAATATATGAGAAAAACATTTTCGATTATATAGCTTAGCTTTAGTAGAACTAAGCTTTTGATACCCTGTAAAAACGATTGAAAATCGCTTATAATGGGTTTTTTAAATATATTCTTCTGCAGAATATGAATAGAAATGACATGATATACCCTGTAAAATAAATGAGAAAAGACATTTTACTTTATTTAGCTTAACTTTAGTAGAATTAAGCTTTCTGTACCCTGTAAAAACTATTGAAAATCGCTTATAATGGGTTTTACAAAATATATTCTTCTGCTAAATTTGAATTAAAATGACATGATATACCCTGTAAAATAAATAAGAAAAGACATTTTACTTTATTTGGATTTACTTTTGTAGAATAAAGCTTGCTATAACCTCTAAAAACGATCAAAAATAGCTAATAATGGGTTTAAAAAAGCTCTTTTGGAATTCGGCTTTTTATACCCCTTAAAGGATATTAAAAACTTGTGTTTTCAATAAAATAAGTTGAGAATCTTTCTTCCCCACTTTTCCCACATTTCCAAAGTTTACAGGGTATTTTAAAGACCTAAACAATACAATAACAATAACAGCAATTAAATCCAATTGTTAAATAAGGCGTAAAAACGATGCTTTAACCCAAAAGGCATTGAAGGTTAAGCGACAAACTGAACTACAGTCTGCTCTAACTATGACGTATGTACATAAAATGCGCGAATGAAATTAATAGTACGATTAAGTTGAATTTGTTGCCAAAGTGTAATTACTGTTACCAAATCGAAGGCATTCAAACTTGACTAATGAGCAGCGAGAGCCGGATATAAAAAACCGAGTGCATTGGGTCAATAAGGAGGTCAAATTGTGGCTAATATATCATAATTTATTTGCCAAGAGCACACAACAAACTGATGGAGAATTAATAATGGCAATTACAACAACAACAATAATGAATGAGTAACAACAATAGAAAAATTGTGCGTATTTTAAGTAAAAGAAATGGAAAAAAAACGAGTGAAACGATTAGCAATGGTTTCTTACTTTTCTGACTCACTGTGACTCGCACTGAGCAGCTGAAAGACAAACAAATTACGGGCAAATAAAGACAAAAGAGCAGAAAAAGATACAGAGTGAGAAAGAGTGAGAGAGAGACAGAGAGACAGAGAGAGTGAGAGTGAGTGAGTCAAAACAAATGGCGAAACAATGAACGAACAAGCTACAACAATGCGGAATCGAAATTGAGATCGTAGCGAGTGCAAGTGCACCCAAATTTAACACACAGCAAGAGGCAGAGAGAGAGAGAGTGAAAAGGAAGTGAAAAAGAGATAATTAAATAAAAGAGCGCCAGGTAAAAAGTATAGTGGAAAAGTATGTGCAAATTGAGCAAGTCAAATGTATGTTAAACGAAACTTAAATACCCTACAAAAATACCTCAAGACTTGTTCGAAAAAATGATTGATTTTAAAAATATTCATAAAAAAAAATGCTAAAATAAATAATAAAATATTAAAAAGTCGACAAAAAAAATGTCATAGGATAGAAAATTTTAAGGAACTGTTTGAATCGCCTTGAAATTTTTTCAAGATCAGGTGAAGGTTTAATAAAAATTTAGTTGTTTATAATAGAAGACAAATAATAAAGAAAAAATTTATCAAGCTAAAGTTCTAGAGCAGCGGTGGGCACGCAGTGGCTCCGAGAGCAGCGACTGCTCCCAACTATTTTTCTGCCTACTGTTGTAGTTGTTATTGTTGTGAAAGACTTAAAAATTGTATGTGGAGAGTGATACCTAAGAAAAATTGTATGGATATTATTCGTTTTATAAATATAAACGTCCACTTTGTGTGGTTTGTGCAAAGTATAAACTGTGACTGTTAACTAACATTAACATAGCATGATCGTATCTTACATTCTAACAGAATTCGTCTCTGGTATTTACAAACAGCCATGTATGCTGTTACACATACTTTACTATTAAATATATATTCTCGACAGATATAACTTTTTTTACGATAACAATATTTTTCAAATTACCGGACTATCCCAACAATTCTCTAAGGCAACAATTCTCTATAAAATGTTAAATTGTTATCCACGTATGGCAAAGAAAAACGGTATAAACTAAGTATAAAGACACGTATTTAAGTGAGGTGAGTAATCGCGGCTTGAAAACCATGAACAAAAATTCCCAATAATATAGAGAATATAAAGAAATCGTGAGCCGAAAACGGAAAATCCTACAACATGAGGCACTATGCAAATACTTAAGTGTGAGTGTGTCTGTGTGTGTGTATGTGTGTGTGTGTGTGTGTGTGTGTGTGCACAGTACACACACGCATATAGACGCACAGACAGATAAAGATGAAGGAGAGGGCAAAGAGAAGAAAGAGGAAGGTTGAGGGAGTCATACCCCCAAGACCTATTGGTACCACATTATGGGTCAGCCAGAAACGTTACACGCAACGCAGTGTATAGAAAAATACCAAGGGAACGACTACGAAATACCCTGTTTAAAAATTGCAAAATGTTTCACTGAATAGCAAAAACTGTTGTTGAACGTTTAAAATTCATTAGAAGGGCAAACAAATTTGAAATTTGAAGAAATTTAGTTTTCAAAGCTTTTGTTGATTTTTAAATGTGTACACACTGGTAATGCAAAACTGCCTAGTTGTGGTACTGTATCAAAACTATAAATTCAAATGGGAGAAGTCTGCATGTTATATCAATTAACGTCAAAAGAATTCATTTAGTAATGTTATACCATGTGTACACACTGGCAGTGAAAACCTTTATAGAGATGTTACTGTACTTAAAACATGCATTTGTAAGATTAAGAATTGTTTAATATTATGGTAAAAATATGAATATATAAGAGTCTCTGCTTATTTATTATTCATATAATCTAGAGTCTGAATTTTCTAAAGAAGTCATCTAAAGTGTGTACACACTGTTAAAGAAAAGAATTATACTTGATTATAATAGTGGGATTCCGGTAAACGTTTTTGATTTGCTTTTGATTATTTTTAACCAAATCAAAACTATTTGACGGAACGACCCTTTTTGCACACTGATTATTTTTTGATTTCGTGAACAGCTGACAGCCTGGGCGAACAGCTAATTGACAACTAAAAAGTATACAAAATGCCGAAGGAAAGCCAGAAAAGGAAATTTATACGCGTTTTAAACGAAAGTTTGCTTTTCGATTATGTTTTTATTGAATACTCGCAGATTTAAACAAACATTTTATATTTATTTAATTATAAATACTTTAAATGCATTAGACTAACGTTCTCCATATTGATATGACAGCAGAATGTAAACAAACACCATATGCCACACAGCTGACACAGTTTTGAGTTGAAAGAAAATCAAAATGCAAAAATAATCAGTCTCAGAGCTGGTTTTTTTAAATCAATTAGTAAGACCACATTTCCCTGATTCGCTCTGGGCACACTGACAATTTTGTATGGAGCAGCTGTGAACAGCTGACTGAAAAATAAAAATCAAATCAAAATCAAATCAAAAACGTTTACCGGAATCCCACTAATATTTCCATGTAAAAATATCTAATGTTAATTTTAAGAATTTATTTTAAAAGAGTAAAGGGAATCTTATAAGTCGACTACCTGAAGTTATACAATCTTATGTAGATATTTTCAGAAACTTGATTGTCTTTTGTTTACACTTCAAGTCGCATTCAGCTGTTCAGTTGAATTGTTGCAAGTTCCCATGCAGCTGTTCAGATGTGATTACATGCAAATCACTTTGAATCGCGTCGATTTAATTTGATTTGATTTGATTTGATTACGAGCTTATTAAGCATACGCCACGTTGCACATTTGTCGTTAATCGAACCTTATGCGATTATAGTAAATGAACAAACATTTGTATTAAACGCAAGGTGGATTAACCTAGTTAATTTTACTGACTGTGTAATTATAATAACTTTACTCTTCTATATTGATCTGATGTGAGGATAATGAACATACCAGACATTCATATGTATTTATTACTTTTAAAGTATATTTATACGAATTTTATTTTTGGGTATACTCATACTCATAGGTATCTAATGAGCCCTGAGCAACTTTTTTTGTTCCATTTCCATTTCCATTACAGTTTCTGCCATGTCACACGTATCGTATGCGTATTTTGAGCTTTGAATGTGAAAGGGATTTCTCTACAATATTCATACATACATATGTACATATATATCGTATACTCGTTTAATGACATGAATATCCATTTAACATGCCACAAAGTCAGACGGTTCAACTCCCACACAATGCGTGTGCTTCAAAATCGAAACTTGGAAATATCCAGAACGTTATATAATTACGCAATATAATACAATATGTTTTCTTTTATGATTTGATTTTGTTTATAGGGTTGCCAATTGCCTCAAAGGGTTGTCATTCATCGTGGATCCGTTGATTCGGTCTGTGGCAACGAGGAAACGCGTTTTTTGTTTGCACAGTGGCATCGATTGTGGCATGAGTTTTTGCCTGAAAATTAAATCAAATGAATCGAATTGTATGCTGCATCAATATCAATTGAGTTGACGCAATTAGCACACACTCATACACACACACACACACACACACACACACACACACACAGACACCTCACGTGCAAATTAATCAGAAATTAAAACTTTGAAGTCATTGAAGCGTTTAGAGCTCAGAACACAGCGACCCACAACCCACACCCCATTAAATTCGCATAAATTATTTAGCCAACACTTTACTGCAAATGCCAATGCTAAGAAATTTTCCGTTTAACGGAACTCCAATGCAAATGCAAATTGAAATGAAAATGAGAATGAGAATGAGAATAAAAATGTGTAACAAAGGTCAATGTTTTCCCGCACGGGTGCCAGATCCAATTGAGAATTAAAATGTATCGTAAATGTTTTTCAATTGACATTATGACTTAAATCAAGCAGTAAATAAAGCGCAAATCAAGCGATCTGTTATCTGCCTTGGGTCAATATATATACTAGCCTTATATGTATCTCTATCTCGTATCTCTTATCACAAAATGCAACGCGCCAATTATATTGTCAAGCTTGTCAACCTGTTGGCAAATGATGCACTTAACTGACTGTTGCACAGCATTCAGCTTTAGTCAGCTTTCTCTTACAGTGTGGCAACGCCGCAGCATCGCAACAGCAGCTGATATTTTAGAATAATATGTCAGGTGGCAGCACTGTTATGTTATAATTAACAGCTTGTTTAACTAGTAAGTATTTACTCAAACAAAGTTGAAAAATTGAATGAAAGAATCTGTCTTTATAGGGTATAAAGCAGCGGTGGGCACGCAGTGGCTCCGGGAGCAGCGACTGCTCTCAACTATTTTTCTGTTGATGTTGATGTTGTTGTAGTTTTCAGAATTCAGATTTCGTGCCCACCGCTGGTATAAAGAGATATGTAACTTATTTGGTGATTAGTTTTATAGTTGGCATTTAGAACTTTCCATTTCTGACAATTACATACCAATTAATATTAACTTGAATTCGCCGCACCAGACACTGCATGTGGCATGCCACAGCCCCACACATGAAATGACAATTAACAATGTGAACTTTCGATAGCTCTGCACAGAGCGAAAATAACGAGTTATTTGTACTTAAAACTTTACATTTTAAAATTGATTTCCCACTAAGAATGAAATTCCAGGAATCTTTAGCTTATTTCAATTCTAATTTCTCAAGTATACAAATTTAATTAATTTAAATTTTTTAAGTTAATTCAAAGCGTTTTTGATTTAAGTACACTTCAAACTGAGTACGCATTCATCTAAAAATAAATTGAATATGATAAATTAATATGATTTAGATTTAAATTCAAAATTTTGTTTTTAAAATAAGTCTTGAGTATTTAAATTATCCAGATCACTAGCGTATCAGGTTTTTAGTCAGTTTGAAAGAAAGTGAGGACTGTTGATAGAAATTATCAAGCGTAATATAGAGTCTAAAATAAACAAAAATGAATACAATTTTTTTTTTTTTAAAAAAAAAGAAAAATATAAAAAAAAATCGATTTAAAAATCCTGATCTAAGATTTCACGAGCATGTTTTGTGAGTATTCACTATGAAAACTCATTTTGAGCCCGAGTTCCGAACTTATTTAACATAGATATTGAATTTTCGTTCCTTTTTCTAGAGTTTAACTTGAATCATGTTATTTGTTTTTGTATTCAGATTATTAGAAATCTGTTTAGGATTTTTTCTGCTTGTTTTCAGTAATTTTTACTCATATCAGCTATGATGGATTTTATTCAATATTTATTTTAATGGTGGCTTTTTCTCTCAGTGTGACTGCCTCGGAGTCACTGTGTCTCTGTGTTGGTTTTGTTGCATTAAAAATTAATGAGTATTGAAAAAATAAAGCACTGTGGCACGTAGTTGAATGGTAAACGCCGACACAGTGGTGTGTGAGTGGGTGCTGCGGTGGTGCAAAAGTGTGTGTGGATCACGCACAGGTGCGTTAAATAGTTGGCCCTGAGACAGGCGAAGCCACAAAGTGTCCAAGGAGCCAAAACCACTTGTTGAATTCAGCACGCCACAAATTGAAAAATGGTAAAATCGAATGAAAGGGGGCAAAAAAAAAAGGGGCTCTGTGAAAAGTAAAAAGTGGAGCACAATTGGGTTGCGAGTCAAGTGGTTGTCTTGTTATTCCAAATGAGGTTGCCCAGCTGCGCGATGCGTGATGTTAACAATTGCGTGCTTGCCGCCACAGAGGGTGTCGCTCTCTAGGTCTCTAGGTGTTCCCAGTCCTCTAGCCGCAATCTCCTTCGTTTTCCCCTAGGACTTTACCAAAAAAAAAAACGAAAAACGACAAACGATTTACAGCAGCAGATAACAAATGGATGTATCCATTTGGGGTAATACTTACAACAACACAACAGAATACAGTAAAAACCAACACATAACAAATGTGGCTACCAAAGCAATAAAATAATATACCAAAAAAAAAACATAGAATAGGAAGAACAAGAACAACACGCAAATGTTAGAGAAAACCTTCCAAAAACATGAACTGAACACGCACAGTGGTTTGCAATCGAGTGTATGCGTGGAAAAATATTTAAGAAATATTCAAAGTCGCATGAAATCAATGAGAACATCTTTAAACTTAAAGCATTTAACATAATTTTATGTTAGAAAATGTTGGTTTCTTCGAAAAATTTGTCTCAGTTACAAAGTATTTAGTACTGTAGCAATTAACAAAAAAAAATTGAAATTGAATTTGAAAAATTGAAAATTGAGAAAAAATTGAGTTTGAAAAAGATAAAAAAATCACAGAAATCACTTTCGCTTGAATTTCACTTAAATTTGTATGAAATTTTCCAAATTTTCCAAAAAGTGATTTCTGTGGCACCCCAGAATATATTGGAATAAATTAAAATTTTGAAATGAGTAAAATTTTTAATGCAGTATTGACAGTAAATCGGTTTATTTTTGACAAGGAAGAAGATTTTGAAAAATTGTCGAGGAAAAAGTATGGAAAAAGTATGCAGTTTTGGAAAAAACTAGATTTTCCAAATGAATAAAATTTTGACGCAGAATCAACGAAAAGATCAAACAATGATCAAAATTACATTTCGCAAGGAAATCGTTTAGGTTTTGAGTAAGCTCAAGTCTCATCATTAATTTCTTCATCATATATCCTTAAGACTTTGAGAATGTATGCCATATCATAATTTGGTACCTCTGTAAGTGTATCCTGTTCAGGGCAATCCATTTCTAGACTGAGGTAATTTTAACGTGTGCTGTGAATGGCGGACATCGAATAAACGGGACACTGCACATAAAGTTGGACATTGCTTGTCCAGTTAGTTGACCGCTATATTAATGGACTTCAATAACATTTCAATAAGTGTATATGTGTAATGATAACAGCTGTTCATGTGTGTGTGTGGGTGTTGATGTGTATTGGTGTGTGTGTGACAACACCAATGCATTTGAAGTTGCGGTAAATCAATTCAAGCAGACAACGCGCATTCTCGATATTTATTATATATTGTACATACATACATATGTATGTACATACATATATCGACAACATTCCCAAGTTTAACTCCTGCGTATACCCTGCATATGCAGTATACCAAAATTGTGATTAAGCTTGTTACAGTTTTTTGATGTCCTTGTTCATTAATCAGTTGACTCGAATTCTAGATAGTAAGAGCTTGGAGATTATTTATGTTGGAGACTCTAAAATGCATACCTAGCTTTTAAATACCATAAATTTTAAAAACTATTTCAAATTTTTAATAACACTGTTAATTTTATAATATTTCACAAGAAAAATTTGATAAATATTTCATAATGATTGATTCAAAGAGCGAGAAATACAAAGAAGTTTTCAAAACATTTATGTATTTTTACAGGGTATATTCTAGTCGATCAGCATTTTATTCTTTTAAATATTTATATAAAATAAAAAGCGCGAGAATGTCCAAAGTTCCAAAGCTAACTTAGCACATTTAACAGGATATCGCCTAGTCGATCAGCTTTCTTCTGCTTGTCCTTTTTTGGTCCAATCAATAACTCTATCTAATTGGTATAGCTGGAATAGCTCAGAGTGGCTCTCTAACTACTTTTTTACTTTTTACAGGGTAACCGCTAGTCGATCAGCTTATTTATTTCTGTTCATATTGTGCAATAAATATTTCCATCTGATTGAAAAAGTGATAATGAACAAAAAAAGTTCTTAAGCTACTTTGACGCATCTTACAGGGTTACCGCTAGTCGATCAGCCTTTTTTTTGGGTGTCGGTTTTGCATAAGAAACAATTTTATATGACTAAAAAAGCGTTAAGGACTAAGAGAAGTGCAATAGCCACTTCATCATCTTGCTTACAGGGTAACTGCTAGTCGTTCTATTTGGGTGTGTGTACTTTCCAGATTGCTGTGAAGGGAGGTTCGTCTCGTCGACAATTTTGCCATTAGATTGCAGTGCAAATTGCAATTAGGCATTCCGTGTCACACGCCAGCCGCATTGGCGACAGGGCCAAGAGCGTGGGCCAAGTGCAATGGGCCAAGAACGTAGCCAATTCAGGATGAATGTCAGCCGAAGGCGATTCAAATGAGTGACCGCAAAAAAAGAAGACAAAGACCGCATAAAGTCTAGACATGGCTTGAGCAAAATGAGTTAGCTGGTTAGCTAGCTGATTAGCCTGTTGGCCAGTCAATCATTATGACAATCAGTCAGTCAGTCAGTCAGTCAGTCAGCTGGTCAGTTGGTCAGTTGGTCACTTGATAAAACAGCAAAGCATTTAATCGCGCATGAGCCATTAGGAAAACACACAGGACACGGACACGCTATGGCCAGGACGATTGAAGACAGAGCGAGAGTGTGGAACAAATAGAAAAAGAGGGCCAACAATAACTGTAATAATAACTGACCACTCGTCAACAGGAGAAAGCAGCAGGGTTAGGAACGAGGACATGGACATGTAGAGGGACATGGACTTGGATATAAACACGGACTCGGTTAGTTGCCGCCCATTTGGGGCCAGCAGTTAATGCAGCAAACGCTCCAACCTTTTGACAGTTGTTCGATTTTTTTTTTTGATGTTTTACTTTATTTATTTTTTTCTTTTTTTTTTGCTCGTTGACCACGACATTGTTCGGCTCCTGTTCCTGACACTGACCGAAACACGATGGTCAAAACTCCACTAGTTTTTACTCCAATTTGCAAGTTTTTATACTTTTTTTTCTGATTCACTTTCTATACTTTAACTTTATCAACTTGTGATTAAAGCAAGTTCTTTTTCATATCTCTTTCACCTCTGCTTTCTCCTTACTCCTGTGCTGCCGTCTTGTGTCAATCAGTGTCTCTCCAAACACTATTTCTATTGCACAAATCACTTTTTATCAAATGCTTCTATTTCTATTGCAATTCATACGTAATTCTACCCAGATACTGTCTATTTTAATACCATTCACACTAAGCTGAATATGTCGATTGCATTTCCCACAGCTGAAAATTATTCCATCTTGATTGACTTTCGATTTATAAGAATGTAGCTGGGCATTCATATCTATTCCGGTTCATTTATGATATACCTCAAGGGAGTTAAATGTTTGGAAAACTATTTTAGAATGTTTTCGTTATGTGTTATTTTTAATCAGGGATTAAAATCCTAACCGAAACCGTAACCTTTAACGGGTATAAACCGATTGAAATTTAAAGCCGTAACTGAAACCGTAACCGAAAAACAAAATTTTCATTTGACCGAAACCTTAAAGTCGAAACTCTGTAAACCCGAAGTATCCGTTTAGTAACCATTTCATTTATAAGGGTTAATTTCGGGTTTTCATACTTCCAAAAAAATATTTTTTTTTTATTTTTAATTTTGATTTTTGAATATAATTTTGAACTTTTATTTGTGATATTCATTATCGATTTCCATAGCACTAAATAAACGCAAATAAGATAAATTTGTTAAATGAAATATTAAAATTATTAAAATTGTTAAAACGTAACTAAACTACATCAAACTGAAGAATTTGTGAAATGAAACATTAAAAAAGTAATGCCTTTTTAATTATTTTTATTATATTATTAATATAATTATATTTTTTTTTTGTGAACCAAAACCATACCGGTATTTCAAAACCGAAACATACCAAAACCGGTTCACCGTTACGAGACCTTTATTTAAAGATTTTGCGTAACCGATATCCGAAAACCTTAATGCGAACATAACCGAAACCGTAACTGAAACCGATATTCATTTCGGTTTTAATCCCTGTTATTAATAATCGAAAAATCGACAACTTGACTTTTGGGGAAGCTTTTTGAAATTACTTTAACTAGATAGCTTTTGTTCCGATATATATTTAACCCGATTATTGTTTTTACGATTTCAACATTTCGATTTAAGCCCTGATTCAAAATTTGGATTAACATCAGTAATTCTTGTTAAATCAGCTGAAGAAACTCATCTCAAAACATTGTCAATAACGAAATCTATACATTTTTCAGCGAGCTAAGAAAATTCTATTCCACGAGTGAAAAATGTGTGATTCAAGCTTATTAATTTGAGGGTGTGACCAAAAAGAATAAATGATTCACGACTTAGAAAAATCTCTTAAAAAAAAATTAAATAAAATTGTTCCAGTTTTCAAAATAAAAGTTCCCTCAACTTCGGAAAATCATAATAATTTGAATTTAATTCCATTTGTAGATTAAAAAGCAATTCCAACTTTTTTTCATAACGTATTATTGAATATTTTCCAGAATGAGGCTAAAAATAATTTCATGAAATCATAAATTACGGCTTCTGTGACTTTAAATCATAATTATAGCTTCTCCAAACTCAATTTTAAAATAAAAAATTAAATAAAACGATTAACACGAAATGATTTACATCTTTTGAAAATAAATTATTTTTTACAAAAGTAAAAGCTCAGCGGATAAAATAATAATACATAATGATAAAAAGTTAAAAAATTATTTCCCTTTGGGTAAAAAGCTTAACTTTTTGTGGCTAAAAATTTCAAGAATGTCCTTTACAAAATCAGATTTAAAAGCGTACCGCAATAATTAAACTAATACTGTTTATCAGATTCTGGAAAATTACATTACAAAGTTGGGAAAATTGCTAAAAAAAAATCTCTAAATTAAGTTTCTAGAAAAACACACACTCTATATTAATAATATTAAGCATTTTTGTTATGACTAAATGTGACCTTTAAATTATTTTGAAATTCTTTGTGATTCGCTAGAAAACATTTCCATTTAACTGTGAAAATTAAATTTTAAAATTTGTTTCGCTTTGTAAATGTGTGTGTGTGTGTGTATGTGTGTGTGTATACCTTTTTTTTATCGTTTTGTTATTGCAAAGTGAGAAGAATTTGTATCTCGTATCTGGTGAATGCCTTATCTTTGTTGTAGACGACGACAATGTTCGTCGGTGTTGAAAGCCTTTGAATGAGTCGGCCAACAGAAACGCTAACAAAGATCGCAAACAGAATCCAAAACTAAAAAAAAAAAACTGTAAGAGAGCCCAGTCTTGTGTTACTCATTATTATATATAATTGTATATACTATACATATACATATATAGGTCTAATCATGAGCTATATTTGGCACTTCAGCCACTAATTGCAATCTCAGTTAGTGCATTTACAATTCGTGACTCTTAAATATACCATAAAGTTTCTGATAGTGCATTTAAGTAAGAGTTATTCTAAAAAGATTCACTTCTTGCAAAAATACTGAAAAATTTGTTATGAAGTAAATAACGTCAAGAAAGCATTATTGCAAAATTGAACAAAGTTTTATATGAAGATTTGTGATATTGATAGCTTGCCAAACAAAATTCCAGAGAACTGCAAGAACCATTTAAAACAAAATATAAAAGAATTGCAGTTGCTGCTTGAAGATTGCTCTCGATTTTTTGTAATTTCTGGGAACTTGCAGTATCATCTTCTTTTTTTACACTGCAAAATCTGAAAAAGCGGATGAGACTTGGCTAATAATTTTAAATATGATTACGTATAAAGCTTCAGTGCAATTCTATTATATAGATAATATTAAGTTGCCATTTTATCTATATATAGATGCATATAAATATAAGTCTAGTATAATATAAGGAATACTTATGCAATTTTATTCACTTAATGAATTTGTTACAGTTGGTCAAAAGATTTAGATAAAAAAAAAAACTTATGGATGCAATTTGTGTCGTTAAGTTGGCAGCCCTGCAAAAACAAGTTGGCCTCACCACGAAAAGTGGCAACACTGTTATTTTTTTAGGCAGAAACATTTGTGTAAATTTAAGTAAATTGAGAGAATAATAAAATGACTATCTATACATCTATCCATCAGCAATTAAATTATTTCCTTGAATAAAGATAAGTGCATAAACCTCGAATTTATCTGTCTGTAACTCAAATTGGGATTGTCGACGGCGTTATCTTAACTTTATCTGAGTTACAGCCACGTTTGTCTGTTGATACCCATGTGTTTATATGAACTACTTGCATATATAGAAAGGTAATAAGTAATTACTAAGCTTAAAGTCAAAGGTTAACTGATAAAATAAAATAAAAGCTAAAAATAGAAAGAAAGATGAAAAGAAAACACAAAACAAATTCAAAATAAGTCAAATGTTTTATCATAATTATTTTTATTATGATTATAATTATCACGATATTGCCTTTCGTCAGATTTCGGTACTCTTTAAGTGCCCCCAAGACAAATGACATCATTTGGAGTCAGTCGGCAACTCGAACGTGGCTCTGACTTCGACTCTGTCTCTGACTCTGACTCTTTGGTCTGCTGCCAAGATCGTCGATAAAAAACGACGGCCACAAAAACAGGGAGAACAAAAAAATAATGAAAAAATGAAGAAAGTTGCAAGAGCAAAACAGACGTTAAACACGTGGCTCGAAGTGTCACAGCGGCATACACTGAGCAAAAACTTGTGGCAAATGGCAAAAGCTTTAAAAAATTGAATACTTATATAAAAATACATTTTAAGATGCAATTAGGTTTAAATGCAAAAATATTATATTGCATTTTAAACATATTTTTAAGCGAACAGATTTTAAATATAAGGCAGGTTTCATGATATCTCCAGAAAAATAAACAAAAATAGAACATATTTTAAATTTTATATTTAAAAAAGAATTCCTTTTTTATGTATGCATGTGAACTGATATTTTAAAAATAACTGAAAAATAAAACGATCTAAAAAATTACTAAATTTTAAAATTTTTAGCAACAACAGCTAAATTATATTACATTGCATTTTAAACATATATATTTTTAAGCGAATGGGCATCTCTATATAATATATGCAGATTTTAAATGTAAGGAAGGTTTTAATATATTTCCAGAAAAAAAAACATATTTTCATATTTCCAGAAAAATAAACAAAAATAGAACATATTTTTAAAAATACCTGAAAAATAAAACTACATATCTATAAATAATTAAATCTCTGAAATTTTAGCAACAACATTTCTTTCAGTGTAGTCACTACGAGTTTCCAAATGATATGCGCGTTCGCTGGGTCGCGGGTTTAAAGTAATCTGTTAAATCCGAATGGCAGCTTTCCAATTTTCCAGTATCACATGTGGAATTCGAATTGACAGCTAAGCTCAAATCCATATAAACCTTGGAAATCATGTCAATTGGTCAGAGATCAAAAGGCAAACACAGAGAGACCTCAACTGATGAATCATGAAATGTGGCACAGATAATATCTACAGGTAAATATGTCAAGTTTAATTCTCAGTTATGGGACACAATAATAGATTCGATCTGATTGGCAACATAACGTGTCGCAAGTCAACGACACAACGATGACTTGACAGAAATAAAATTAAACACAACTATCGTTTTAGTTTGTTAATTTGTTAATTGTGAGGCCAGAACAAAAACAAGAATTCAAATTTAGCTGCGATCAAAAGCAGTCAGCTTTTTTCTAGCTAAAAATCTCAGTGCAAAGCAGGACGGAAATGCCGCTACACACACTCACACACACACGAAAACGAATTCACATGCATTTGTGTGTCAACTGCTGGCTATAAGGATGATAATGTAACTTATACTCTCTCCCACTCTCTCGCTCTCTTTTGCTGAGAACTTACCTGCAAATACATACAAGCACGCACACACACATGCACACAAAGCCACTGAGAGCAATATGTAAATGTGTTTTTTGAGCGGCAGCCGCTGGAAGTTGAAACTGAAGCTGAGCTTACAACGCCGACGCAGACGCCCGGCTTTTGAGCTTTTGCTTTGTCTATTATTGTTGTTGGTGTTGTTGCTTCTGCAGCTGTTGCACGCGCGTTTTTATATTTTTTTTACTCTTTATTGTGTTGTTGTTCTTTTTTGTTTCTGGCGTTTGCTTTGGTGCATTTGTTGTTATTGTTTTGCTGCTGGCCGGCGAGCTAACACTTGTTATTGTTGTTGTTAGTTGATTACAAAATAATTTGGCAAATTGTTATTGTTATTATTTTTTCTCATGGCACATATTTTAATAACAATTAGACACCGCACAAAAAATAAATCAATTATTTTTGTATATTCAAAAAAAAAACCAAACACAAACAACAATTTATCACAAGTAACAAAAAGAAAGAGAGCAAACTGTGTCTTTAAATATTTTTGGTTTTACTAGTTACAGTTACAGTTACTGTTACGAATTGAACTTTCTTTGGCGGCGACTCAAATGCAGTCAGGCGGCGAAAAAAAAAATACGACCGCGCAGGTTCAAACTTCGATTACAACTGAAGCGGCGAATTGTCGCAGCCAAACGGCGACGTCAACGGCTACGCTAGCAGCGACGACGAGCGACAAGCGACACGAGCAGAGAGCGCGCCAAAAACGAAGTGAACGACACAGAGTTGCCATCCAATGTGACGCAATTGTGTGAATTTCGTTGTTGTTGTCCCTGCTGTCGGTTACTTTTTGGTACCCTGTACTTAAAAAGTACAAGGAGTCGAAAGGCAAAAGGAACTAAAAAACACTTTGCATGTGAGCCGGACAGCCCAAGATCGAATTAAAGCATTAAAAATTGTCAAATAAATTGGAATTAATGACTTAGTTTTTTAAATATATATTTTTTATATCAAATGTATTTCCGTTTTTTAAGCTATGTTTTTTTTATGGTGATTTAATTAAACGGCAGGCGAGAACCTTTATTTTTAATTGCTTCTTTTACAAAGTATAAGTACAGGGTCTCTCACTGTTGAGCTTGATCGACTGTAGCCTTGTCTACTAGTTTTGTTTTTGTTTTAATTTCTTTACCGTCTGTTTCTTTGATTTGGTTAATGTTGTTGCGATTTGGGGACCTGAATCTGTGCAACTCTCTTGTCTGACGTGTCGTTAAATCGTTATCATTTGAATTTGCCGCGCCCACATGTCCGTGCAAGAAAACCTTCAAAAACATATTTCTTCTTGAGCTGTCCTTGAACGACAGAATTGTTGTTGTTGTAATTGTTGTTGCTTTGTTGCTTAGTGTTTGCGCCTGTGTGAACGCTTCCAGCTGGTTGACAGCCCTGGCCACGGGACTTTTTATTATTAAACACCAAGCCACGAAAGTTCAATTACATAGTGCTCGAATATTGAAAGTACTTTGCATTTTTTAGCAAAAATTGCATCGACCACACGCGTCAAATAACCACAAATAAAACATAATAAATCAGGTCAGCTGTTTATTTTCTCGCCATCCCATTTTTTGCACAATTCATAAGCACTTAATGTCATTATCGAATGTATTGATACGTTTCACCAATTGCACAACTAAATGATATTAATTTATGCTTGGAATGTGATTTAATCAGTCGCTCAGTAGGCGTTCAACTTAGAATTAGTAGCATCCATCTCGGAATTACTTGGCAATTGTTTAATAATAATGCATACTTTGAACCCGTCGTTTAAAAAAGACAATCAACCGGTCAACCGGTTAACCTTGAATCAATTGCCAACTACTCGTAGTATTAATGTATAATTATTATCTAAACGACTTATATTTGGCAGCGTTTTAAACTAATTGCACTAAGCGAATTAACACACGCCCCGATTAATTGATTGACAAAATTGGCAATAAAGTGTGCCAACAATTAGCGCGCTCCCAGGATGTTGTGGACAGCAGGACATTTTGTAATTGGCATCGCCTTTCAGGGTCGCAAAAAGGGCGCACCCATCAATTAGCTGTGATAAATAAATCAGATTAAACCAAAGGCATTTCTTATTTAAGGGTGCAGCCACTTTAAACTGCGCGCGCAAAGTTCCAGATTTTAAAATGGCCGCCAATGTGAACAGATGGTAGCACTGCCCAGGTGGCAGCGCCCAGACCCTTAAATTAAGTTGATAGCTTGATAAAGCGGCCAATCGATTGTATTGTATTTAGTTGGCCGTAGCACATGTCGTCGTGGAATTGGTAATATCTTTCAAAATCTTATGTCATGATGCTCCTCTTAATTCACCGTGATATATAAATCGGATTAAACTGAAAGCATTTCTTGATTCTAAATTTATGCCTGATTTTAAAATGGCCGCCAATGTGCACAGATGGTACCACTGCCCAGGTGGCAGCGCCCAGACCCCTAAATAAAATCGATAGCTTGATAAAACGGTCAATCGATTGTATTGTATTTAGTTGGCCGTAGAGTTGGTCTTTTTAGTTCAATTTGCTGACCAAGTTCAATAGTTAATTTTTCAGTCGTGAACCAAATCAGTCCTGAACTAAATCAGTCCTTTGGTCCTGATCGATTTTCACTCGATGTTTTCTTGTGACGCTGCCATTTGGATTTGGACAGCCACCTTGTTTCTGGCAGCACTGCCAACATTTAACATTTGGTATTAAATTTAACATCACCTCCGTATGTTCTGTTAAATGTATGTTAGTCCGTTCTCTTGCTCTTTTTTTTCTTTGTTTTGTTTTCTTTCTCGCTCCCACAAACATCTATACAAATTTTGGTCCCTCTTTTTTACGGCTTTAACGGCTCCCACGTTCCGCGTTTTTGAGCCAAAACTGGCTCTTGTTCTTCCTGTTGGCGCAATTGAGCTTTTTTTCGGTTTGGCCTTTCTTCAGTTCAGAATTCTGTATTTTGTCGAAGTCAGTCAGTAACAGTGCGAAGCGTGCGTAACAGTAGCAGCTGATGCGGTCTGTAAGACAGCTGTAAAAATCAAAACAGCTGAGAAATAATCGATTGTGCGCGAAAATTTGAAACGGAAAATCGTGAAATTTTCAAAAATTAATTCAAAAAAATTGAGAAACAATTTCAAAAAAACAACAAAATCCAAAATTAGGTAAAATAATAAACTTTATTTTGAAATTGGTTTTGGTGGCAAAATTGAGAAAAAACCAATTTGTGTGTCCATCGATGCTTTCGATGTTTTTAAAAAAAGCATCGAAGAAAACATCGATGCTTCTAAATAAAAATCCTTTACAATTGAAACAACAAAAATTAATAGTTTTTATTTTTAAAGCCCCTGTTTTTGTTGATGAACAATAATTTGTCCACTACACTAGGACAAAGTCTTGTCCTGCGATCTGTCCATAGATCTGTAGTTAATCCAACATATTCAACAGCGTCTAAGACTGAACGCACTTTGAGCTTTATTGGATCATATTCGTTGGGAAGAGCTGCATCACGCAATTGGGATGTGCTCGGCAACTTATAGCGTGAGTCCAATTCGTGTACAAGTTCAACAAATCCTTCATCACCAACACAACTAAAAGGTCTGACGTCTTTAGCTATCATATTCTTGACTTTTTGATCAAGTTTTTGTTTTCTCATAGAGTCATTGCTATAGGTTGGCTCCTTGTTCAGAAAAACTTCCATGGATTTTGTCATTTGACCTTTTTCAGAATTCAGGCGACTCGGATGCAAGCGTTTAATGTGGTCAAGAAGGTTTGTTGTGCTTCCAGCTGTCTTTAACCATTTACCACAGTAGTTACAAATACCATGAGTGTTTTTGCTGCTTTTTTTTAAATGATCCCACGCAACCGAACGCTCTCTCTTTCGCTTTGGAGCTAACACCTCCTCCTCCCCTTTCGCTTCCTTTGCAGGTTCCTTTCCTATTCAATAAACAAATAGAACATGTTAGTATACTGTATGCAATACACAATGTTACTCAAATAAACTAATTAGTAAAAATCATCGAAAAATGTATAATCAGTGTTAAAACACTGGTTTTTCATGTTTCGATGCAAATTTAAATGGGTTCTCGTACTCCGATTAAAGGTGAAAACTTGGTTTTGAGTTCTTTAGGACCTAATGAACAGAACTAGCCCGTATGCGTTTTAAAATATTGACTTTGACCAAATAAGTGTTAGGGTGTCCCTTACATACATGAAAGAAGCTTGGGCTGTTAGTGACATAGTAACTTACTTTTCAGGTAATTCTCCATGCTGCCTTCGTTCTCCATAGCTTGAACCAACACCATCAACTATAAATCCTATATTTCAACAAAGATTTTAATTATAATGCGAACAAATTTAAAAGTTCCGTTACTTACAATTCATATATGCCTGTCGTCGCCAAGTGCAGAGTTGCGCATAAAAACATTCGATAGTAGAGGTGGAGAACTATCGATAGTCGGCACCATCGATAGTCAGCGATATTATTTTTCAAACCATCGATAGCTATCGATAGTTTTCGATAGTGTGTTAATTTGAGCACATATGTATATTAAATTCCAAAAATTATAAATTTTTTCATAAAATTCCAATTAAAATTTGAAATTGGTATTAATTTAGGCATTATAAAAATAAATAAAATTCGTCATCAATAATAATTTTTTGCTATAAGCTATTGTAATAGCCAAAGTTCGACGAACTAATTCTTTTTGTCCAGCCTACTGAACATGCACTCGGACTCTTTTCAGTTCCGTTCCGTTCTTCTTTACCTTTTTCGACTATAGTATGGAACTTGTCCATGTCATAAAAATATATAAATGCGCGCCCTTCTGTGACGAGTTGTGCGTCATAAAAAACTATCGCCCACTATCGATAGTGCAAGTCTGCCATCGATGGCGGCTCGATAGTGCTTGACCATCGATGGTGCCGATAGTGCCATCGATAGTTCTCCACCTCTATTCGATAGTGACTTAACAAACATCGATTGTTCCGATGTTTTGCAAACACCGATGACATCGATGTTTCACTCGATGTTTCTCGACCTCTACTCGCTTAAACTTGTTGTCACTTTGATGCAAGCAGATGCTTGAAAACAAAAAGATTCCAAGTGATTTCCCAGCAAGGAAGGTAGATTAGCCAGCTCTGCAAAGATGATGCAACAGCGACAGTGCATTGTTGTGAATATGCGCTCCGCGATAGCGCTAATTATTATATTCGTGTTGACCGGTATTAAAAACAGCGAAACGGCCAGCGGAGGCAATCAAATGGATCTCACGGACGCCAAAAGTGATCAGCGCAAGGACAACAGCAATGCTGGCATTAACAACAACAACAATAATAATAATGAGAATGAAGTATTTGTGCCAGCACTGGGCAACACGGCCAGCAAATCACCATCATCATCCTCAGTATCAGTTATCGATAACAACAACAGCAACAACAACAACAATGGCAACAGCACCACAAACATGTTGTGTCCCCTGGACAAGGAGACTCCCTGTGATCGTCTACAGTTCCCGTGCATACGTTGCACCTACAATTTCAACTGTCTGTACGGACGAGATGTGAACATTACCTGCGAGCCTCTGAGCAATGTCCAATGCCAGGGCGAACGTTCGTTTCAACGGCAAATGAATTGTCGCTATTGCTACCAAACGGAGCTGTGGCAACAAAACTGTGAGCAACACGCCAATTGCAATTCGGCAGCTGAGAAATATTATCGCACCAATTGCACCGTCCAACAGGATGTGCTGTGCCTGGGCAATCGTTCGTTTACACGAAATCTGCGCTGCAACTGGACGCAGGGATATCGTTGGAGTACGGCACTTCTCATCAGTCTCACCTTGGGCGGCTTTGGGGCCGATCGTTTCTATCTGGGCCATTGGCAGGAGGGTATTGGCAAATTGTTCAGCTTTGGCGGTCTCGGCGTCTGGACGATCATCGATGTACTGCTCATATCCATGCATTATCTTGGCCCAGCCGATGGCTCCCTTTACATTTAGATGATTAACATTAATTATGATTTGTTGTTGGAGAACATGTATAGAAATTAATGTCGAACATTTAGGAAATATCCCTAAGCAAATTATAAAAAAAAAAAAAGAAACCATTCAAATCAGAGACATGTACATAAGCATCTCAATTATAGTTTTAAGATTGTATATATCTGCATTTAGTATATAAGATGAGACTGTCTTTAATTATTTGCTAATCCTAGTTATAACTATTTCTACATATGTATATACACATATTTATAATAAACATGTAAAACTATTTCGTGTTGTCAGCTTTTCAATTAATTCCGAAAAGGTAAAGCCACAATTTGGACGCATCAATTAAAGCAAAAATGAAAAAAGAAAAATAAATGAATTACACATTTATTTACGTCAACTAAAGCAGTCGACGTAATAAATTATTAAGTATTTCAAATGACTTTAAAATGTACAGTGACACACAAAAGTATTGGCACAGCTAAAATGTTTACATTTAAGACTTATTTACGCCGTTATCGTTAACATATTGGCATCAATGGAAAGATCATTAAAATTCCGTTTGAATGATACAAAACTTTCCTTAACCCATTAAGTACTCATTGAAATATTCGAATTTTAAAAAAAGTCAACTTTCAATACTTTTTTCCCCGATTTCTTAAAATAAATGGGATGCAAAAACATTTTCATATCAATTTTAGGAGTGACTGCTTTGCTTGCTTAAAAGGGATTGCTTAAAAGGCACTTATTGTATGAAAGTGACGAATAAGTGCCTTTTAAGCAATTTTCAAAAACTTATAAAAAATATTAACGAAAGGATTTTTGAAAATTTTTTTTCGCAGTTACTCTTAGAATTGTTTCCAGAATTTTTTTGCATCCCAACATTTTTTGGAAAAAATCGAGGAAAAAAGTTGAAAAAGTAGATCTTTTTTAAAATTCGAATATTTTAATGGGTACTTAATGGGTTAAGGAAATTTTTGCATCATTTGAACGAAAATTAAATGACCTTTCCAAATATATATAATAAGCTATTATTTTCTTATTTAAAGTCGAAATATTACATTTTTAAGGCTTTGCAAACAATTACTTGACAAACTGTATGTATATACATATATTTATAATAAACATGTAAAACTATTTCGTGTTGTCAGCTTTTCAATTAATTCCGAAAAGGTAAAGCCAAAATTTGGACGCATCAATTAAAACAAAAATGAAAAAATAAAAATAAATGAATTACACATTTATTTACGTCAACTAAAGCAGTCGACGTAATAAATTATTAAGTATTTCAAATGACTTTAAAATGTACAGTGACACACAAAAGTATTGGCACAGCAAAAATGTTTACATTTAAGGCTTATTTACGCCGTTATCGTTAACATATTGGCATCAATGGAAAGATCATTAAAATTCCGTTTGAATGATACAAAACTTTCCTTAACCCATTAAGTACTCATTGAAATATTCGAATTTTAAAAAAAGTCAACTTTCAATTCTTTTTTCCCCGATTTTTTAAAAAAAATGGGATGCAAAAACATTTTCATATCAATTTTAGGAGTGACTGCTTTGCTTGCTTAAAAGGGATTGCTTAAAAGGCACTTATTGTATGAAAGTGACGAATAAGTGCCTTTTAAGCAATTTTCAAAAACTTATAAAAAATATTAACGAAAGGATTTTTGAAAATTTTTTTTCGCAGTTACTTCTAGAATTGTTTGAAGAGTTTTTTTGAATCCAAACATTTTTTCTAAAAAATCGAGAAAAAAAGTTTCAAAAGTAGACATTTACATAAATTCGAAATTTTCAATGGGTACTTAATGAGAAAAGGAAAGCTTTGTATCATTCAAACGGAATTTAACTGACCTTTCCATTGATGCCAATATGTTAACGATAACGGCGCAAATAAGCCTTAAATGTAAAAATTCTTGCTGTGCCAATACTTTTGTGTGTCACTGTATGTGAAAATTAAAAATTAAATCAATACAAATTTAAAAGATAAAAAGTCTGTTAATATTAAAAATATTTTAATTGATCCAATATTTTCGGCACAATTTCAAACAAATTTCTTATTTGGAAAAGTTAAAGTAATAAATATTCAGTTACAATGATTGATAACAATAGAGAATTACAATTAATTGCATTAATCATCATTCAGCTCCAATTTGTATGCTTTGAATTGAAGCGAATTTACAATCAATATTTATTCATATTTAAGTTCTTTGTACAATCTGATAAACTCAGGGCTAGACATCGGCTGGAATGCTGATGATGGATGCTGCTGCTGTTTCGTTGCTGGTGGTGCCACCAGGAGCTGCCACTGCCACTGCCACTGCCACCTCATCGTCGGCATCATCGAACTTGATGTGTTTGGCCAACATTTTGGCAACCTTTTCACGTCCGCGCTTCTGTTGAACGCGAACCTTTTTGCTCAGTTTCGCCTCCCGATCCTGTTCGATTTTGTGCCAATATTGAGTCTCCGACTGACCGCGCAGCACCTTGAGCTGCATTTCGGCGCAGCTTAACTGACGGCTCAGCTCGTCGGCCGCATTGGGCGTGGACATGCGCAGATGTGCCACCTGGTCGCCCTCCTTGATGTCTACATATTTGATTTCCGTATATTGTCGCATGTCCGCCTTGAAATCCTTGACATTGGTGCATGGTTCATGCAGTGCACATTCCACAATCAGACCGGGTTCGTATTTGAAGAGCGGCGAACGCTCCTGGGCTGCATCCTCTGTCCGGACAGCCGCCGTTTTGGTATCATCCGCTTCGCTGCCACCGGCACCATAGAAATTCATATTCATTTTGTGGACACCCGCGTTTTTGTTGCGCTTGCGACGTTTCGGTGGCACTGGCACCTCCGTATCCGCGTCGCCGGCATCGCTAAGCGGTTCGGTTTCCTCCTCCTTGCAGCTGCCCTTGCCTTTGGACTCGACCAGCTGCTGTTGCTGCGCCTGCAATTGGGTTTGCTTCGATGTGCTCTTATGTGCGCTGTCTGTTTGACTGTCTGCTTGGGAGTTGCGCCACAATTTGGTCTTTGCCTCACTGATGATGCGACGCTGGAGATTGAGGTATTTGTTCCGCATGCTGCACCAGCTGCTTTTGGGCAACACCTTCAGGTCAATGGCGCTGGGTTCAATGTTCGGCTTGTGCTTGTCCACAACGATCTTTTTCTTTTGCTTGCGTCGACGCTTGTGTTCTTTGGCCGCCGCCTCCTTGTTGTTGTCATCGTTGTTATCATCAGTCTCGCTTTGCTGTGAGTTTTCTGCATCGGTTGTTTCAATACCAGATGCTTCGCTCTGATCCTGCGTCGGCTCCAGCTTGACACGCTTAGCGGCCACAGTTTCTTGTGAATCTTCTTTGTCCGATTCACGTTTTATGGCCTGTTTCGAGGCAACTGTTGGTTCTGTGCCGGCTTCATGTGCGACATCCGTGTTGCTGCTGCCCTTCTGCTGTTGCTGAAACGAGCGCACGCTGGCCAAGTCAGCGGGATCGGTGTGCTCCACCGATAGCACGCCCTGGACCTGGGCAAAGGCCTTGACGGCCTTCTCCACAGATGCACTCTTCTCAAACTCGATAAAGGCAAACTCCTTGATCTTGCGCGTGCCGGGATAATGCGGCAACGATACATATGCCACCGCTCCGTATCGGCTGAACACCTCCTTGAGCCAATCATGCGTCGCAGTTCGCGGCAACGCCTCCACATACAGCGTCTTATCGTTGACATCACGCTGCACCGGCAGCGCAGTCTTCCGACGCACTTTCAGGCCACTCTCGTCCAGCTCCAACAGCTGGGAATTGGACAACGATCGCGATATTTGTTGTACATCCTGCGTTAGTGTCTTTATCTTGTTAAATGTTAGAAATATATCCAGTGGCACATCTAAAGAATAACAACAATATTTACAGACATCGTGACAGAATTATAGGCACTCAAAATCACTCACATGGATCCTGCTCCACATAGCGACGCAGGAATCGATCCTTGCTCAGATTCGCATCGCCAAAGTAAAACTCCATTTGTGCCCGTATGGAATTAAATAGATGGCGCTTTCGCTTGCGTCCTCCTCCGCCACTGTCACTTTTTGCCGGCGACGTTGTGGCAACATCTACAGCACCGGCGGCTCTCGTTTCCGGCGGATCATTGCCGGTATCTGCTTTATTTGCTTTCTCCAACTCAAGGCCGTCACTTTTGTCGGTAACAACTGTTTTTGCCACCATTTGGGCTGATTGAAAAACTTTAAACAAAATAATACGTACGAGACTGGAAGCGTTGCCAGATATCTCAGGTGTGCAATTTTTCAGATGTACACTCAATCGATAAGTATCGATTTTGAAGAATCTGTTTATTGTATTATCGGAAATCTACTCATTCTTTAATCTTTGTAGGTGCGCTATAGCTCGATAAGTATCGATAGCAAAGAATATTATCCTTATAATTGCCAATACAGTTTAAAATTAGAAAATTATGTTAAGTTTAATTAAAATGAAATATGCTGCAGCCTATTCATGGCTGGACAGTATAGGATAGGCTGTAAAAACACCGGCTTACATATCGATAACAGCACAAATAGTCGATAATTCAGGTCGCATAGCAGCTCTTCAACTTAACATTTTGGCGGCAAACAGATGCTGTTACATTAGATGTTGTTGTACAGTGCGCATTTGCAAAATAAAAGCAAAAGCGCGCTATAAACAAATCCCTCGTTAAGTTAAGTTAATACTCATGCATATAAAAATAAACACATTAAAGTGAAAAGTAAGCCAAGACGAAAGGAAGAAGTGAACAACAGTATCGGCAAATAGTCATCGGCATTCACATTGGCATCGGCGAAAAACAGAACAACAGCAAAGCAGACAACAAGCAACAACAGGAGAAAAGAGCAGACAGCAAACAAGAAAGCAAGAAAAAAAAGCATCGCACTGCAAACAAACAAACAAAATAAAATTTTTTCTTGTGTTGTTATCATCGTTGTAAATATGTGTGATAGTTGTAAATGCGATTGCAATTGGACACACAACTAAATAAGTAAATAAACACGCCAAAATGGAATCAATTGTGCTGCATTCGGATATAGCGCGTCTAGTTCTGGGTAAATTCGCTGTCGTACAGTCGATAAAATGCTCGAGTTTATAATGACTAAATGAATTATTTATTTGTCAGGCTACTTGGTGAACAATAATCTGAAACGTGCGGCGCTAACGCTATGCCGAACATCGCCGCATCTGCATCAGGAGTTCGTCGCCTTCCGCCAGGGACTGCAGCCCCACAATTTTCTCAATGGCGGCCTCGAGGAAATGATACGCGAACACGTCAAAATTACGGGCTTGGGTAAAGCACATGAAGTGCACAGTCCATCAGTCATGTTAATTCAATTTCCATCAACTCTTTCCAGTGGCAAATGCCGTGCACAAGCTGCCCATGGAGCGACGCCTCCGACTGCAGCAACTGAAGCTCTCCGAGCGACTTAGCGAGCTGCTTAAGTTGGACAAGACCACGTCCATCAGTGCCCGGGACAGCACCTGTCCACGGAATGCCAGCAACCACACAGAACGCAAAAGACAACGCATGTATGTAGCTTCTCTCCACGACGAGGAGGAGAGTAGAGTAGAGAGATTAGGAGAGATTTCAATTGTTGTCTTCTTCTCTTGCAGACGTGCATTGTCGGATGAGGAGCCGCCAGTCAGCTGCAAGCGTTCGCGTCTCCTGGCCCCACATTTGTACTGCAGCATCGAACGATCCACATCGAGTCGCAATCTGAGCGAGGATAATGACTCACTGGAGACTTCAACGGGCAGCGACATTAGCGCTGGCCAATCGGACGATGGGCTAAGTTTCCATGGCCGTGGACCCAAAAACAATTCCACGCCACGCACGGTCACCAGCGTCACTGAGCCGGAGTTGATGATGCCCATGCCGCAGGCAATGCCGGTAAGAATGAGCGAATGAATTCTGTCCTTGCTCTTTGCATGAGAGTTTTCGACTGGAGCACTTGAGACCTTGACGAATCATATTTTAATCTCTTGAGCGCTTAAAAATACAGCAGCTATTTATTTATCCGATTGGATTTATTTGGGCTCTTCCCAAGTCATGAATCAAAAGCTTCAATGATTAAAAATACTCCAGATATATTTATTTTGTTTTAAAAACTAAAAAAATATACAAATTGAAGTCGAAATTCTAGCGAATGCGATTCCTGTTGCACCCCTGATAATTTAATTCGAATTTTTTAGAAAACTGTTAAGTATTCATTACAGTTTTCCTTTTTTTCTACTGCCATGAGTCTTGTTTAAACCCTAATTAATCCGATCGAATTATTTGGGGTTTTTCCCCCATTCATAACTTCAAAAGAATCTAAGCCGAATAACTTTATATCAGCGGTGGGCGCGCAGTGGCTCCGGGAGCAGCGGCTACTCACAGCTTTAATTCTGCCCAATTCTGCCGTGATGTCGGCTAACAACAACAACATGGGATCAGCTTGAGGCATTTATGACACTTCAAATTTATGAACGTCATTAAAAAAGAAGTTGTTGAAGTTGTTGTTGTAGTACTCCCGACTGAAGATTTTGTGCCCACCGCTGCTTTATATCAATGAACTTATACACTTTAGATATGTTTCTTTTATTTTGAACTTTAAACTATTTAATTTTATCTAATAACATGAATAATTTATATGATGTTATTTATGTACACTAGGGTGTCCCTTATTTGGTCAAAGTCAATATTTTTGAGACGCATACGGGCTAGTTCTGTTCATTAGGTCCTAAGACCAAAACCAATTTTCACCTAATGGAGTAGATAACCCATTCAAATTTGCATCGAAACATGAAAAAACAGTATTTTAACACTGATTATACATTTTTCGATGATTTTTCATGTTTTGATGCAAATTTGAATGGGTTTTCTCTTCCGTTAGTAAAACTGGTTTTGGTTGACCTAATAAAAAAAAAAAAAAAAAAAAAAAAAAAAATTTTTTTGTCCCATATAATTGTTGGCGATTGAGTCGGCACGGGTTATCATACCCGATTAAGGTAACATTTATTTCTGAGTGCTTAGGGACCTAATGAACAGAACTAGCCCGTATGCGTTTAAAAATATTGACTTTGACCAAATAAGGACACATAATGGACACCCAAGAAATATAACGAAATTAATTCAAAACATTAGCCTTCTAGCTTTTACCGTTTGATTTGAGTGTTTATTTTTTAATTTTTCGAATTTGAATCGTATAAAAGTGAAAAATATTAGTATTTATGTATATAAGCAGGGATTAAAACCCTAACCGAAACCGTTACCTTTAACCGGTAAAAACCGATTGAAATTTAAAACCGTAACTGAAACCGTAACCGCAAATAATTATTTTCAATTGACCGAAACTCCGTAAACCGAAATAACCGTTTAGTAACCGTTTCATTTATAAGGGTTTATTTCGGGTTTTCATAGAAAATATATATACAAAAAATTGAAAACAAGTTTTATTTTTGATTGTTATTTGAAAAATTGCAAACAAGAGTTATGGTTTAAATTTTAAATACAATTTTAAAAGCATGTTTTATATTCAATTTTTAATATACAAATTTACATTTAGAAATAGTTTTAAACGAAAAATTTTGAACTGTTTCGATATTTTTCGACTCATTAGTCTTGTTGGCGATCTCTGATCATTTTTTTTTATTAGTTTTGTGTTTTTTTTCTTTTTTATTTTTGCCTATATAATTATTATTATTATATTCTTAATATAATTATATTTTTTGAAAGAAATTTTTTTTATAAATCAAATGCAACCGTATTTCCAAAACTGAAACATACAAAAACCGGTTCACCGTTACGAAACCTTTATTCAAAGATTTTGCGTAACCGATAAGCGAAAACCTTAATGCGAACATAACCGAAACCGTAACTGAAGCCGATATTCGTTTCGGTTTGAATCCCTGTATTTAATTTATCTAATAACATGTATAATTTATATGATATTATTTATGTACCTAAGAGATATAACGAAACTAATTCAAAACATTAGCCTTCTAGCTTTTACCGTTTGATTTGAGTGTTTATTTTTTAATTTTATCGAATTTGAATCGTATAAAAGTGAAAAATATTAGTATTTATGTATATAAAGATTTGAAGCCTTCTAGCTCTTACCGTTTGGGCTCTCAATGGTTACAGGAAGCGTTTTTATATAAATAGATTTCTTAATTTTATGTTATGTTTGAATTTGAGGAATTTAAAGATGTTCTTTCATTTGATTTTGCAGGAGTTGACGCAGGCGATCATGACCAACGAGGTCTTTCAACGGAAGCTGCTGAACAACATAAACATGGCCCTGCAATCGGTGACGGTGCATGCGCCAAGTGTGGAATCGATCAACACGGAGGCGGTGCTGGATGATCTGGTCAAGAATATACTGGAGGCCACCGAGAAGGATCCCTCCTTCGATCGTGTGCTGCAGGAAGTGGTGGGCATGGAAGCAATCCAGGCAGATGCCGAAGAAGCAGAAGGAAGAGGAGCAAATGCAGGAGGAGGGGGAACTGGAAGTTTAGTGACTCCAGAGCCAGGGCCGCCACAGACGCCGCTCATCATTCGAACGGCGGTCGCCTCGGCGAATGCATCCAATGGCGGAGGAGGAGGAGGGGAAGTGAATGGCAATGCGGTGATCCAACTGAATGGCAACAGCTCCATTGGCACACTGATCGATCCCAACTTCAGCATATCCAAGCTGATCGTGCTCAACTCCAACGAGAGTGCACAGAAGCAACCACCACCATCATCATCATCGGTGAATCTCAGTTTCACCACCGCCGCCGAGAATCTCATTAATTTTGGCGATGCGGATGCGGCGGACGCATCCATTGGGATCGGGAATCAGGTGTGCGTGGACGCCACCAATGGCCAGCTGACGTTTCCCATGTTCCTGTCCAACGAGGGATTGCTCTCGCATCTGCCGTTCCTGGTCAACAACGAGTGGTTGGCCCAGCAGCTGCGCTCCGATGTCTTTGCCAATGGCGATGTGTCCCACATCGAGATCCCGCTGCCGGAGCCCATAACAGTGGCTGCCAATCAATTGCCGCCCAATTCCATAATCATCAACAGTGCGATGAAGCAGCAACCGGAGCAGCAGCCGGTGTCTGTCCAGTCTGTGCCTGTCCAGCCTGTGCCTGTCCAGCTTGCTGAGCAGCCAGCCATAGCCATCAAGCCAAGTGCTGCTCCTCCAGTGCAGCTCGGGGAGCGTTCGGTCAGCAAAGCCGTGCCCGCATCGTTGGACTCGTCGCGTCTGGTGCTGGAACGTGTGACGCCCTCGACGTCGGGCATTGTCAATGTGAAGGCATTCCGCAGTCTGTCCACGCCCAGGAAACGCACCTCGCACGTGCGCACCCTGAACTTCTCGCCCAAGGCGGTGACGCAGCAACAGCTGCAGAGCACGCCCCTGTCCACGCGTCGTGCCCAGCAGCAGCAGCAGCAGCAACTCCAGCAGCAGCAGCAGCGTCAACAGCGACGCGTCAAGCTGAAGGCGTTCCAGGTGAAACAGGCGGAGAAGGCCAGGCAGAAGCAGCCGGAGAAGCCGATCATCATCAAGAATGTGGAAATATTGCCAAATTTCGGCAACAGTCCAAGCACAGCAGCGGCTGAGGCTGAAGGAGCGGTAGAAGGAGCAGCCGGAAGAGATGGAGCAGCTGCCGTAGCGGGCGGAGCAAGCGCTGATCTGAGCGCCAATGAGAGCAACAGCTGTGTGCCGCCGCTCTTTGCCATGGAGGAGGGCAGCAATCAGACGGTGATCAAGGCCGTAACCGTCTCCAAGACAACGGCATCCGCAACCCAATCCGCATCCGTCGTTGTGGCCGCTGTCACGCCCAAGCGCAAACAGAAGCGCAATGCCGCCGTCAAGGCCTGCAAACGCATCATCTCCCAGGCAGTGGACGAGAGCAATGTCCAGTTGCAACCAAAGGAGTCGCAAGCGCAGCCGGAACCGGATCCAAGTGCATCCCATCCCACCTCCCAAGATGATAGCAAAGAGAATCAAAGTGGCACAGCTGAAGCATTGACTGAGGAGCTGCCGGAGGAGGAGGAGGCGGAGGAGGAGGAGGAGGAGGATTTGATGGCCGCCTGGCAGCGACAAATGAATGCTTCTAGCACGGATCTGGAGCAGCGTCTGCGTGAGATTAATGCCAGGCGATTGGAGACGCAAAAGGGTCAGCCGCGTGTGCGGCGCAAGAAGAAGGCGTCGGCCACGCCCCTAGCGCCCAAGCAAAGGAAGCTCAGTGGCAAGAAGATGTCCAAGAAGAAGAAGATGGGGCAGACGGGCCATGGCGAGGGGGAGTTCAACATAAAGATAACGACGCCACAAAAGCCAAAGAGGAAGCCACAAAAGCAGGAGTTGAAGGAGGAGCAGAAGGAGGAACAGCCAGAGCAGATGGAGGAGCAACTGCAGCGGGAGAAGGAGGAGGAGCAGTTGCAGCAGCAACCGCGGGAGGAGGGGCTGCAACAGAAGGCAGAGCAAGAAACACAAGAGGAGCAGCTGCGGCCAGAGGAGCAGGCAGTGAAGGATTTGCCCGCGCCTCTCAAGATGGAGCCGCTCAAGAGTTCGGCCGAGGTGCATGGAGTCTCGAGCATGTCGGTGCTGCTGCAGACACCCTACAAGGTGCTGCTAACGGAGCCGGATGCGGATGCGGATGCGGATGCGGAACTGGATGCGAATCAAGTGCCGCCCACGCCAGGACCGCCGGGATTGTTGCCACCACTGGCGACGCCCTATGCGAAGCTGCTGCCCTCCGCCTCGTTCCTCTTTGGCAGCGATACGAAGAGCATACTGGACACGCCCATGCTGACGGCGATCACGCCGGGCATGCGTCTGGGCACGCCGTTTGGCCATGGCCTGGGCACACCCGGACATGGACTGGGCAGTGCCGCCAAGACGGACTACTCCTCGGGCAGCTCGTACTATCGTCCCGATGAGGCGGAGCACACGGACACGAATGCGCAGTGCGCCCTGCAGCCGGTGGATGCAGTGCAGCCGACCACGAAATTGAGCAGCATTGAGCTGCATGCGGAACGTCTGCCCGTGGAGCCGATGGTGCTGCGAGCGACGTGTCCGATCCTTTGGCACGGAGGCGGTGGACAGTGCCGAGGGAGCGGCCGCCGTGCTGCCCCATGTGGAGCCGGCGATGGTGGAGCTGGCGCATTATAAGCTCGTCTCAGGCTTGCCCGATGCCGTCGTGGAGAACTCAAGTAGCAGCAGCTGTGCCAGCAGCTCCAGCTGCTCGAGCAGCTCCAGTTCCTCCTCCTCCTCCTCCGGCTCCGGCAGCAGCAGCAGTAGCAGCAGTGCCAGCAACTCATCCACAGCTGGTCAGTCCAGCTCCAGTCAAGTGGTGCTGCTGGTGCCGCCGGCCAAGACGATGCAGCTTTTAGATATGGAGAATCTGTCGGACATCAGCAGCACCGAGGATGAGGAATGGCTGAAGGCAGCCGCTTCCACGGCTCCACCGCTGGCCATTGACAGTGAGCCGGCGCAGCTGGTGAGCCAGGATGGCGAGGTGCGTTATCCACTCCGGAATTGGCTGACTCCCAGCAAGGATGCAGCAGCTGCTGCGGCTGCAGCGGCGAATACAAGTGGTGAAATGGCACCACCAGCGGCACCACCTGCTCTGCCGTCATCCGTGCCAGCTCCAGCTCCAGCTCCGCCAGCGTCACCACCACCACCACCTGCACCACTGACGCCTCCGCCACCACCGCCACCGGTTGCAGCTGCTCCAACCGCTCCACCGGCGGAGACACCACGGTCCGCGGCCGAGGAGCTGCTTAATCAGCAACTGATCTTGGAGCAACGTCGTCAGGAGCTGGAGAAAAAGCGGGAACGCGTCAAGGCAAAGGTCAAACAACAGTCAGTGCCCCAGCCGCGTCCCAGGAAGACCACCAAGAAGCTAACGACCATGCGCGAGACAGCCAACAAGGCGAATCCCAATCCCCATGGCCATAAGTCACCCAAAAAGGAAGCAAAGCCGCCGGAGAAAGCAGCAGGAGCAGGCGATGCAGGAGTAACTGGCAAAGCAAAAGCCAAAACAGCATCCAAAGTTGGAAAAGAAGAAACAACTAAAGGAACATCAGGAGCAGCGGCTGGAAGAGCAACTGGAGAAGAAACAAGCGGAGGAGCAGCAACTGTGGGAGGAACAACAGGTGCGAAAGCAAAAGCAGCAGCTAAAGTCGCAAAGGCAGCTGGAGGAGCAGGCGTAAAAGCTAGAGCAGGAGCAGGAGAAGCACCTCGAGGAACGGCACAAACGGGAGCAGCTGGAGTCACTGAAGGAGGAACAGCTGTAGGAGGCACAGGTGCAAAAGCTAAAGCGGCATCTAAAACAGGAAAAGGCGAAGGAGAAACAACTGAAACTGGAGGAGCAGCTGGACGAAAAGCTAAGGCAGGAACTAAAACAGGAGCAGGACATGGCGACGCAGCTGGAGAAGCAGGAGCAAAAGCTAAAGCAGCAGCAACTAAAGCTGGAAAAGCAGTTGGAGCAGCAGCTGGAGCAGCAGCTGGAGGAACGGCTGGAGCAGCAGCTGGCTTAAATGAACCAGAAACAGCTGGAGGAGCAGCAAGTGGAGCAGCCACAGTTGCAGCAACAACAGGCGACGGAGCAGCTCCTAAATCCAAAGACACGCCGAGTGACTCCAAACCAACGGCCAGCAACGATCTCGATCCTGCACTGCTCATGGCACTGAATCTGAGCGCCAAGAAGCAGCAACAGCAGCAACCAAAAACTGGACGCGTTGCGTTGGAAATCGAAGCCCAGCCGGCGCCCACAACAATGTCCACGGGTGGCCAGCGACGTGGACGACCGAAGAAGCTGGCGACCACGGAGCCAGCCAGGATTACCATGCGACGCTCCTCTCGTTTAATCGAGACCAAGTGCAGTAAGTGCATCGTTAAGCTCGATCGATTAGATGCCAAAGATCCTTTGATTCTAGTTCCCGTGCCCGAGGAGGACTCTGCATCGTCGCAGGCCAAAGTAACGAAGAAGCCGGCCAAGAAACGGGCCGAGGCGCGTCTGGAGACGGCGACGCCTTCGCTGGCGACACTCGCCGAGGCGCAGACAACACAAAAGTCGCCGGAGTCGCTGAGATCGGAGCCCGCCTCAAACGTGGCCAATGGGGACTACGAGCTTGACATGTGTGGCAGTGACAGCCATGTGGGGAACACATATTGCTTTGCCTATGCCGACAGTGGCAGCCAGCCCGCACAGCCTGTGCCCCGCCAGACTTTCAGTTACTTTGAGAACTTCCACATGCGCATCATGGTGGAGAGCGGAGAGATGCACAGCATCCGCATCACGAGTCCACAGCGGCTCTATCAATCGGCGAGTGCCGGAGGAGGCGAGGACAAAGATGCCGGCAATGCTGGCAATTCCATAAGAAACATACCCAAGAAACGGAAACCCGTGGCGGCATCGACGCCGCTAGCCACGAATGCCGAGTGCGGTGAGGAGCGGGATGACAACGATGCGGAGGTGGCAGCCATGTAAGTTCAATGATTACACTTTAAAGCAGGAAGAGTTGGAGATGGGAGAAGTTGAAAAGAAAGACTATATTTGTAGATGTAGACATGGATATACAGGGGTCCCACAGAAATCGCTTTCGCTTGAATTTCTCTTAAATTTGTATGAAATTTAAGTGAAATTTCATGCAAAATTAAGTGATGTCATACAAATTTAAGTGAAATGTCATACAAATTTAAGTGAAATTTCATACAAATTTAAGTGAAATGTCATACAAATTTAAGTGAAATGTCATACAAATTTAAGTGAAATTTCATGCAAATTTAAGTGAAATGTCATGCAAATTTAAGTGAAATTTCATACAAATTTAAGTGAAATGTCATACAAATTTAAGTGAAATTTCATACAAATTTAAGTGAAATGTCATACAAATTTAAGTGAAATGTCATACAAATTTAAGTGAAATCTCATACAAATTTAAGTGAAATTTCATGCAAATTTAAGTGAAATGTCATGCAAATTTAAGTGAAATTTCATACAAATTTAAGTGAAATGTCATACAAATTTAAGTGAAATTTCATACAAATTTAAGTGAAATGTCATACAAATTTAAGTGAAATGTCATACAAATTTAAGTGAAATTTCATACAAATTTAAGTGAAATTCAACTGAAAGCGATCTCTGTGGCAGCCCCGATAGAATGTGCTCCAAAAACTCATATTTCGAATTATGTGTAGGCGTTACAATGTCGCCTTCTTCTTCGTCGACGCAAAATATAAATAGTCCTATGATTACACTTTAAAGAAGGAAGAGTTGGAGGTAGGAAGATATATATTTGTAGATGAAAATGTAGTTATAGATATGGAATGTGCTTCAGTAACTCATAGAATTATGTGTTGGTCTCACAATGTCGCCTTCTGCTTCGTCGACGATATATATTTATTGATGTAGATGTAGTTATAGAAATATATATAGAATGTGCTCCAGAATCTCATATTTATAATTATGTGTTGGCGTCACAACGTCGCCTTCTGCTTCGTCGACGAACAAACAGAGCTGTTAGAAATTTGGGATTAAACAAGTGGAAAAGGCTATAGTCGAGCCCCCGACTAAATGATAGGTAATAATAGTAGCTAACGTTAATTAGTGCAAAATTCTTTATATCTTGAAATCGGTGAACGATATTGAATACAAATAAAGTAGGAAGAGATCGAAGAGGGAGAAATAGATAAAGTTAGGCAAAACAAAAAGCTATTATAAATAAAATTTGAAGTACAGTCACGTTGGTAACTTGTTAAACAGCCCTCGTTTATGCAGTTGATATACTTGAGTGATTTAAAGATTGAGTCAATAACAAGAATGTTGTATTTATAGCTTTTGCAAACACTCGCTAATGAATTCCTCATCCTCTATAAAGCATTTCTAGGATATGTGTATACTGTTGTCTCGCTCTAGCTGATGCAGTGCTCCATTGAGGCACTATAGCGAGACTGTTTTAATTAAATGAATCTTGACTTTAACGTATGCGGAATGAAATACGAACAACTGTTGTAATACAAATTAAAAATGTATTTCAAGTCCGACCAACTTAAATTTTTCATACGTTTTTTATTAGACTATACGCTATTTTATCGTAAAATATTCATGATCATAGCGATCAGCCTTCCTTATATTTTCGGGTACCTTGCGCATAGCCTCCTGAATTCCCTTTGTACCCATTTTAGCAAGCTCTCTTTTGATTTTTAATATCAAACAGTCGATGTTTTTTGGCTTATATTCCTTACTCTAAACTTTAATTTTCAAATTTGACCAGAACTTTACCATGGGCTTTAACTGAGGCACATTTGGAGGGTTTTGAAGCTTAGGCAGGCAACTCAGTGATTAAGTGGTCAAGAGCCTTTAGAGTTGTTCTAGCATAATGAGCAGATGCTAAGTCGGGAAAAACACCGTAATATCATTCGCATAATACTTATCAATCAATTTTTTAAGCGCCGGAAGAAAATTGTCCTTGTAATTTTGCGAATTCAATGCCAATCCTGCCTTAAAAAAAAAAGGCTCGCTGATTCCACGCCCGTTTATGAAAGCCTTAATAAAACCTTTGTTTATGTTATTTGAGTGACATTTTCGTGTGTTTAAGTATTAGGAAGCCTTAAGTAATATTTCGGAGTCCACTCATGACAATCCACTGTGAAATACGTCTCATTATCCATTATGCAAACCCTTGAACAGTTTGCAGAAAACAAATTTCTAGAAAGCGCACGCAGCCGAAGTTTAATTGTCTCTCTCTGTACTTCTGTGACTTTAGGAACGGTTTTTTTTAGAACATTTCATCTTTCCCATGTATTTTAAATACTTTTTTTTACCGTTTTGACGCTCACATTGTATTTTTTGGCAAACGCACGATTCGATTTATATGTGCGACCCACAATTTTAGCCTTTTAATTGGCTCTAACTTAAGACTGCTATAATGGACATTTTTTTCTGGATCCAGGAGCTCTATCCATTTTTTTTTAGCATTCTGAACATCCGAAATTATCTTTTAAATAAAAGGTTTTTTGAAGCCCATAGCAGAGAAGTAATAAAAAATTTAATTTTTCGGCTAAGATGGGTTGTTTGCCCAATATGTGCAAATAAATTTTTGGCGCTCTGCTGTGCTCAGAGACATTACCGCGACTGTGCATTGTCTAGAAAGCAAATTTTTGTTATTATGCATGCTAAAATAGTACCATTAATTATAGTGAGTTTTGTTTTGCGCTGTCGATTATGGGAACTTATTTAGAACATGTTCAATTCCGCATACGTTAATTTAGTTAATAATTTATCATTTGTTCTTTTTGCTTGCAGCAATACGCCCATGAAGCTGAACGCTGGCGAGGATCAGGCAATGGAGCCACACGATGCCGGTGTACAGATCGAGGATATCGAATCGATACTCTCCCATTTACACGGTACCTAAAGATAGAAAAGAAAAGAAACCGGATCGAACAATATACAAATTGTGTCTCGCAATGAATTGAACCAGTTTTGTTTAAATACTTTTACGAAGTAGTGTTTTATGTTTATTCTATTTTTTTTTTTTAAATAGTTGATTTAACACTGATCTTGATTAATATTAATCTAAGTATATTTATGTAATTCACGTATTCTAAGGTACGTACGTTCGTTAAAGCTTAAGTTTAATAAATTATCGGCTATATAATATACCAAAAAACCAAAAAAAAAAAATACAACTTCAATGCGAAGATTTTGGTTTTCGAATCAAATATATGAATTCTATTGTATCTATATGTAAATAGAGCCCTGCATTAAGTATTACCAGCTCTAAGAATAGTTTCGGTAATATACCAAATGGCTTGGCTTTGAATAAAAAATAATATGATTTTGTTTACGAGTATCTGATGTTGTTTATATCCTGTAACGATTAAATGAAGTTCACTGGGTATATGATAAAAATAGGATTGATAGGTTTGGAAATCTTCCATATGCTGTAAAATAAATAATTGAAAGTAAGATGAAATTTTCATATGCACTACTGGCCAAATTAATAAGTACACTCTTTCTTTTACTATAACAGCTATTGTACGTCAAGTCTTCAAATTTAAAAAATATATTTGGAAAGGTCATCTAAATTCCGTTTGAATGATGCATAACTTTCCTTAACCCATTGAAATATTCGAATTTTAAAAAAAGTCATCTTTCAAAACTTTTTTCCTTGATTTTTTAAAAAAAATGTTGGGATGCAAAAACATTCTTCAAAAAATTTAAGGAGTGACTGCAAAAAAAAATTTCAAAAATCTTTTCGCTTATATTTTATATAATTTTTTGAAAATTGCTTAAAAAGCACTTATTGTATGAAAATGACGAATAAGAGTTAAGAGCAAGGAAGATTACAATTGAAATGTGGCTGAAATGAATTGAGGTACTTAAGTTCAACTTACAGGGTATCTAGTAACTAGATAATTTAGACACTTGTTCAAAATATGACATATGCATATCCATGACGTGGTCCGATAGAATCTGAATTTTAAGTTGAGACTTGACAGCCAGAGACATGGTTAAAAATGCATAATGCCCCGCAATCAATCGATGAGCAGGAAATTATGCCCAATTATATGCACGTCAGGACATTAAATCCTGTCACATAACTTGTTTTTCATTTTTCGCAAAATCGGACAATTTGCTGGCAACACTCGCCCAAGATGGAACACATGAATTGGCTGCGACTTGTGTTCTGCCTGGGACTGGGATTGGGAGCGGGATGGGGAAATGAACTCAAGATAAGTATGTGAGATGGAGTTGAAGTTCTATAAAGTCTTGGCTCTTGAATTTTCTGGTCTAGCCTTCTGGATGGAACCTGTCCAACGAGCTGAGTTCGATACGGATATGGCAGTGGTGTTGAAGGAGCTGGAGGCTCTACAATTGGGCACCACTGTGGTGGACACGCTGGTGCAGTTAACCCACACCCACGATGTGGACATGGCGAACTGTAAGTACCAATAAGAAGCGAGGTTGCAAAGCCAACAAACTTTTGAAAACGGTTCGCTTCGGTCGCTTAAACCATAGAGACAGATTTAGGCCCAGTTCTGAAACCGGTTTATATACCAAAGGTTTTTGCTCAAACCTTTTTTCAATATAATAAAAATAAATAAATAAATAGTCCAAAAATGCAAATTTCAAAAATAGTTAAATTTAATTTTGGGATTAAAATATTATTTTAATATTTTATTATTTTTTTCAATGTAAAAATATTCGAATTTCTGAAATTTTTCCTAAATTTTGGAAACTAAATTTTGATTGATGATTGAAAGATTAAATTTTATTTTATAAAATGTATTCAAAAAAAATTTTAATTTCTTAAACTTAATATAATTTGAGTTTCGAAACCAAGTATTTTTTAAATCGAAAACTTCAAATTTTTAAAATTGTTTAGTTTAATTTTATGATTGAAATATTAATTTAATATTTTATGAGTTTTATGCAAAGTCTGAAATAGACTTAAAAAAATATTTGAATTTATTAAATTCTCTCTTGATTCCAATTAAATTTTTAATCCAAAAATGCAAATTTCAACTATAGTTAAATTTAATTTTAAGATTGAAATATTAAATTGAAATTTAAAAATTTTATTCAATGTAATTTAAAAAAAAAAAAATAGTTATTCTTAAATTTTTCCTTTAATTTTGAAACCATATTTTGATTGATAATTGAAAGATTAAATTATATTTTGGGAGATTTTTTCAAAGACTGAAAAAGTTCTTGTTCAATGTAACTCAAACAAATATTTGAATTTTGAAACCAAGTGATTTTTTAATCGAAAAATTCAAATTTTGTAAATAGTTTAGTTTCATTTTATGATTGAAATATTTATTTAATATTTAATGCTTTTTATGCGATGTCTGAAATATTGTTGAACAAATATTTGATAATATTTTTTCAATAATTTCTTAAATTATTTTGAAAACAATAAAATGTTGTAAATCCCCAAAATCTCGAGCCGAATCGGTTTTGATTCAGAAGCGGGTTGCAGCCTTGGTAAGAAATGATTCAATACAGATCTTTCCCTATGATTTGCCTCCTTTGGGATTAGTCTGCGAGATCTTGGGCAGCGTGGGCAGCCATGTGATTGTGGATCTCAGCTATAGCCGCTGGTCTCTGGGTCTGGAGTTGGCCCGTGCCCATGGGATTCCGTATGTGCGGCTGGACAGGATTCTGCGTCCGTTTCTGGACATGTTTGGCGATTTCATGCGCTTGAAACGGGCCAACAATGTGGCCATGATCTTTCAGAATCCACGCGACACAATGGAGGCCATGAAACATCTCGTTGGTGGCTATCCCTTTCGCACCCTCATCCTGGATGGCAGCAAACTGGACACTGATGACTTTGTCCAGCGTCTGGCCATGCTGCGTCCCTCGCCCACATACTTTGCCTTGTTTGCCAGAGCCTCGCCCATGAACGGTCTCTTCGAGCGTGTGAGTAAATTTCTTCAGTCCTCCCTCTGATTCCACTTCATTGAGTCTCCTCATCATCTCATGGTAGGTGCAAAAGGGCAAGCTGTTCCAACGTCCCGCCGAATGGCATTTCATCTTTCTGGACACTAGAGATCGGGTTTTCAAGTATAAGCGCCAGGTGGAGCATGCGACACGTTTCACTTTGAACGCACGCGCCATCTGTCGGTCAATGCAGATGCGGGATCTTTATTGCGGCAGCGGATTTACGGTGAGTCCAAGGGAGGGAGTGGGGGGGGAGATAGGAGGATGTCAGCAAGTGAGAGAGGGAAAGAAGTTGGACGAGGTGGTAAGAAAGGCATGATGAGAAATGGGATGGGGAGATGGAAGATTGAAACTTCGAAAGAGAGATAGGAATGTTGAAGTCAAAGGGGTTGGGTAAGTACGTTAGATAATTGAGAAAAATGAAAGATGAGAAGATTGGATTTCAATATTGACTGAACTCCAAGATGATAAGGAAAGGGGGCTGATTGAGGAGCTAAGAGAGGAAGGATGGTTAATTGGGAGATTTGACTCAATGATAGGAGGGTTCAAGGCGGTTTTGATATGCCCAGATGGAGGATTGAAGTCTATATGCAAATTTGAGAGAGTTAGATGAGAAGGTAAAGAAGAGGGAGAGAAAAAGACAGGGGAAAAGAAGAGAGAGACAAAGAGAGAGAGAGAGAGGAAGTGAGAAAGAGAGAGAGAGTGGGAGACAGAGAGTAAGAGCAGTGGTGCCAGATTCACTTTTTTCCCGTCAAATCTGGCTTTTTTCAAAGGCCATTTGCTAGAAATACTTGCAAACAGCGGGCAGCGGGAATTCTGGCTTTTGTTTTTTTGTTGAAATGCTTTTTTCAGATTTTTTTGTAAATGCCCAAATATGTGGGGGAAATTAAAGCCCAATATAAAAAAATTCACTTCGTAAAACGGCAAAATAATAACAGCACTACAAAATTTTGGATTGAAGTCAATTCCTATAAGGACTCTGGGGTCAACAATGCTTTTTCAGACCTGGCTAAGGTCAAAAACAGTTTTTTTTTTTCAAACAAAAGTTGGCAACACTGAATAAGAGAGTGGGAGAGTGAGAGAAAGAGAGAGAGAGAGAGAGAGAGAGAGAAAGAGAAAGACTGAGAGAAAGAAAGAGGTAGAGATAGAGGTAGAGAGAGCGAGCGCGAAAGAGAGAAGGAAATTGGAAGATTAGAAGATTAAGAAACATTGGGAAAATAGGGTCGTAGCAGCCATATATAAACAGCAGCAAAGTGTCATAGCAGTCAGAGTTTGAGAGTGCTGATAGCTTTTGCGCTAGGCATGTGTGTTTTTAAAGGGGACCAGTGTTGCCAGACAGTTTGTTTTAGCTGTACAAAATATAAACTAAATTGACAAAGCTATACTGTCAAAAAATATTGCAATTTCAAAATTTCTGATATCCCATAAAAAAACCTCTTTACGAGGTAAAATTCTAGTGACGAAAGCATTTTCATGCCCCAAAATTTCTAATATCCAATTTTGTGACGAACAATATTAAGTTTTACACATAAACTATTTTAAACAAAATTTTTGCATTCGGCACTGCGCAAAACAGTGAGTTTTATTTGGTCTGAAGAATTTAGACATTTTAGCGCAATGTGCCGAGTGCCAAAATTTTGTTTAAAATAATTTATGTGTAAAACTTAATATTGTTCGTCACAAAATTGGATATTAGAAATTTTGGGGCATGAAAATGCTTTCGTCACTAGACTTTTACCTCGTAAAGAGGTTTTTTTATGGGATTGGAAAATAAATGAATTTGGAACTGTGTGGATTGAATATTCTCTCTCCCAGCTTCAACGTGCCCTGCTCCTGGACATCATTCGCAGTCTGATTGATGGGGCGTATGCAAATCACAATTTCCCGGAGCCCGTCTACCTGGATTGCAATGCGAGCTCTGAGATAGGAGCCGAGCCAAGGACCGATCACAGTCTCTGGATGGAGAATGTGCATTGGAGCAACTTTGTGAGCGGTGTGCCAGCGATGGGTGACGAAATTGAGCCACAAGAACGGAATCAACAGGAGATGGAGCTGGAACAGCAGCCGGTGGAGGAGGAGGAGGAACTGTTGACCTTTATAGCGAACATATCCGCCGGTTACTATTCGAATGAGCACGAGGCGAAGACGGAACTGGCCGTTTGGACAGCTGGACAGATGCGATTGTTGAACGAGACGATCAGTCCGAGTCGTCGCTTCTTTCGCATTGGGACCGCCGAGAGTGTACCCTGGAGCTACTACCGGCGACATCCGCAGACCGACGAGCTGCTGAGGACCAAAAGTGGAGCACCCATTTGGGAGGGCTACTGCATTGATTTCATCGCCCGTCTGGCCGAGAAACTGAACTTTGACTACGAGATTGTCGCACCCCGGCAGGGACACATGGGCGAGCGCAACGAGGACGGCGAATGGGATGGCGTCATTGGGGATTTGGTTAGTGGCGAAACCGACTTCGCGGTGGCCGCCCTCAAGATGTACTCGGAGCGCGAGGAAGTCGTTGATTTTCTGCCGCCCTACTACGAACAGACGGGCATCTCGATTGTGATGCGAAAACCGATGCGACGCACCTCGTTGTTCAAGTTCATGACGGTGCTCCGCGTGGAGGTCTGGGTGAGCATTGTGGCCGCCCTGATTGGTACGGCGCTGATGATCTGGTTCATGGACAAGTATTCGCCGTACAGTTCGCGGAACAATCGCGATGCGTATCCGTATGAGTGTCGACAGTTTACGCTGCGCGAGAGCTTCTGGTTCGCCTTGACCTCCTTCACGCCGCAGGGTGGCGGGGAGGCGCCCAAGGCGGTATCGGGACGTCTTTTGGTTGCCGCCTATTGGCTATTTGTTGTCCTCATGCTGGCCACGTTTACGGCCAATCTGGCCGCCTTTCTGACCGTCGAGCGAATGCAGACGCCAGTCCAGTCACTGGAGCAACTGGCTCGACAGTCGCGCATCAATTACACCGTGGTCAGGGACTCCGATACGCATCATTACTTCATGAACATGAAGTTCGCCGAGGATACGTTGTATCGCATGTGGAAGGAGATGGCATTGAATGTATCGCGGGACTTTCGCAAATTTCGCATCTGGGATTATCCGATTAAGGAGCAATATGGACACATTCTGTTGTCCATCAATAGCTCGAAGCCGGTGCTGAATGCGAAGGAGGGATTCGCCAATGTGGATGCCCATGGGAATGCCGACTATGCCTTCATCCATGACTCGGCGGAGATCAAGTACGAGGTGACCAGGAACTGTAATCTCACCGAGGTGGGCGAGGTGTTTGCCGAGCAACCCTACGCCGTTGCCGTCCAGCAGGGTAGCCATCTAGGTGTAAGTCATATACTATTATAGTATAATACACTCAGAGAAATATGCCATACTTGAATTATACTTGAATTTATACCGCTTTATTTCATTTGATTTCATTATTATTACCCATGGAAAATTTAGAACTTTTGTAAAAGTGTTTTTTTTTTCTACTTTTTTCCTCGATTTATCACAAAAAATATTTTGATGCCTTAAAAAATTCTTCAAACAATTCTACTGCAAAAAAAAATGTTCAAAAATATTTTTGCTAGTATTTTTAAAAAAAATTTGAAAATCCTAAAAATTACTATTTTTACCCATTTTTCCTCCTTTTCATACAAAAAGTGACATTTAAGCAATTTTCAAAAAATTTTAAAAAATACTAGCAAAAATATTTTTGAACATTTTTTTTGCAGTCACCCTTAGAATTGTTTGAAGATTTTTTTGCATCCAAAATATTTTTTGTGAAAAATCGAGGAAAAAAGTAGAAAAAAATCACTTTTACAAAAGTTCTAAATTTTCCATGGGTACCTAAAGAAATTGTTGTGTCATTCAAACGGAAATTAAATGATAAGATTATTTTAAGAAATCTGCATCAAATCTTTTGTGTTAAAAGTATATTTTTTTGAATAACTTCATCCACATATACTTATTTCACTGGGTGTAGTATGAAACGATCTTAAATTTTAATTTCCATCTGACCTTTCTTATGACACCTACACTCAAACCAACATTTATTCGTACACCCTTTTTTTTACTCTAACGGCTACATATGTAAGTCAAATCTTAACAGTAAAAAAATATATTTGGATAGGTCATTTAAATTCCGTTTGAATTATGCAAAACTTTCCTTAACCCATTAAGTTCCCATTGAAAATTTTTATAAACGTCTACTTTTCAACTTTTTTCCTCGACTAGTTATTTCAGTCGACTTGACTATCTTAAATCCCTTTTCCTTCTTTTCATACAAAAAGTGGCTTTTAGAAATTTTCAAAAAAATGATCAAATATACTAGCGAAGAGATTTTTGAAAATTTTGTTTTGCAGTCACTCTTAGAATTGTTTTAAGCATTTTTTTGCATCACAATATTTTTTTATAAAACATCGAGGAAAAAAGTTGAAAAGTAAACTTTTACGAAAATTCAAAATTTTCAATGGGTACTTAATGGGTTAAGGAAAGTTTTCCATCATTCAAACGGAATTTCAATGACCTTTCCAAATATATAATTTTTTTCTTTGAAGACTTGACTTACATAGCTGTTAAAGTAAAAAAAAAATGGTGTACGAATAAATGTTGGTCTGAGTGTATATGATATAAAAGTCCGATTTCAACCAAACTTAGTCGGAATAAATAATACGGTGCCAAACATAAATCCGCAATTTTGGGATAGCTTCAAGATTTTTGTGTACTTAAATCCCAAAACATACTTAAAGCATCCCAGATAAGACTTATTTTAAGATTTCCAAAAAAAATCTTATTGGAAATTCCGAGCTCAGCCAGCCTATGAGATCGTTTGTACTTGAATATATCCTAATTAAGAACGGAAATTTTAATTTTTTTCCGAGTGTTATTTATTATCATAGTATTTGCTTTAATTATCGACAGGATGAGCTAAGCTATACCATTTTGGAGCTACAGAAGGAACGTTTCTTTGAGCAACTTCGAGCTAAATACTGGAATCAATCCAATTCACGCAATTGCCCGCTCTCGGAGGATCAGGAGGGGATTACCCTAGAGAGTTTGGGTGGAGTTTTCATTGCCACGTTGTTTGGTCTCATCCTGGCCATGGTTACGCTGGGCTTTGAGATTATGTACTACCAGAAGAAACAAAAGTCGCTGGCCCAGTCCCTCATCACGCAGGTTAAACCGATGGAAATTCAGGATTCCAGTAAAATTGCCTGGTTGGAAACCGCAGACAATGATTATGGCTTAAATAAAGATAAAGACAAAGCTAATAAAAAGAAGGAAGGAAAGGCTAAAAAGACGGATAAAGTGACACCGCCGCCAACATTCGATGCGGCCACGTTTCGCGGCAAGAAGATGCCAACTTCGATAACTCTGGGCGATGGTCAGTTCAAGCCGCGACTTCGGGATCACATCAATGTGCGTCGTGAGCCCTACAGTGGTTACATGGAATAGAGTGCATCAAGTGCAATTGAATTATAATTAGTTATTTAGGCACCTCTGCTTGTATTTAACTTCAATAATAATCAATAATCAACTGTATTCGCATATAAATTTTAATTTTCAAATAAAGCTTGTTATAACAACTCTGTCTTTCAAATGTGCGATAAGTCGCAACGATGACTATCGATATACGTTATTTAAAATTTAAGCCAGCTTTGAATCAAAGTTTCGAATTAGAGTTGTGTTTTTCATCACTAAATCGATAGTTCGATCACTAAGCGATAGTTCTCGATGTTTTTGTTGATGCCGATTTATCGATGTTGCATGGCGATGCATCGATGTTTTGCAAAACATCGGCTGCCGCACTTTCAACACGCCATTTTCGCCGCTCTGACAATGAGTTTATAGCAGTGATGGGCACGTTTATCGAATCGTTATCGATTGCTCACACAGACACAAGCCGACACTTGCCGAATGCAAGGCTGGCAGCTGCTACGAACGCTCATTTTGAATCAGTGCACAGCTTGCCTTCAACGAGAGCAGACCCTATGTCGCTTGATTTCTCAAGTTGGCTTTGTACTGCACTGAGAGAAAATGTTAAACTTCTGCTACAATACAATGTGTGTGAATGCACTCCGTATTTTCCAACTCCAAATGACCCCCAAATTATGCCCCTTAACTTAAAACTCTATGTAGCATGCACCTGCGTGGTCACACACCAAGAATTGTGGCTTGCAATACAAATTATATTCAAACAAATTTTTGAATATCAATTAGAGTCGATCAGCTATTTCTTACAGTGCATAAAATTAGCCAAGCGCGCATAACCTCCCAGTTCGACGTTCTAGCTGCGACTGACTTCACTCTGTTCGCTGCGCTCGGGTTTCATGCGTGTATTAGTGAATCGAACAGCTGATTCGCACGCGTGCGAGACTGTGCCCAACACTGGTTTATAGTAATTAGGGCAGTGTTTGCAATGCATAAGTGAGTAAATTTATTTAAATTGGTCAGAGATACTATAGCTACAAGAAGGCTTACATATGTCTTTTCAAAGTTCTCATCAAGAAGACCTCTTGTAGTTTGTGATTATACTTTTAAGATAAAAACTGTTTAAAACTTTAAAACTGCTATGAAAGCAAACGTTTTTAAGAAAAAATGAGCTTCATTAAACTAAGAAATTATATTTTTATCCTAAAAATGGAGTGGTTTTCAAACAGACATACATCGATGTATCGACCCGCTGTATCAACCAACATCGATGTTAAATTTTGAAAACATAAATGAGCATCGACATCGATATTTCCACTCAAATTTACATCACTACTGTATACTCTTGGCTGCCACACTTTTCAAAACTATTGGTGACTCTTTTTCTGTGATCCAAGGTTGCCACACGTCTTAAACTTATTCTGAACAAGTTATTGTGCAGCAAGCAAAAATGACGACCACAAATCAAAAGCAGATATCATTGAAGTGTTAACAATTGCAATTACATTAGCAAACCACAACAAACAACAAACGGCAACCGCACCAAATTGAGTTCAATTAATTGAAATCAAAGCAACATTAGAGCCAAACAGCATTTCCATATCAATTTCGATTTCGATATTTGCAAGAAACAGAGAGAGGAGATAGAAAAAAAAACAACAAGAAAAGTGCCACACAGACGAGCAGGGGCCACCGCAAAATAAACAAGTGCAAAGGAAAAGGGAAAAATGAGTGCGCTAGCAGCAGCGCACATATTAAATGTTAAATCAATATTTGTGGCACTAATCGTAGCCCTACTGACTGCACCCAATGTTGTCCTGTCGCGCAAGCATCATCTGGAAGTTCGCGTAAGTTTATACATTTTTTCCATAGCCGGCGACCGTGTCAACTTGTTCCGCACCGCCTGAGCCTCTATTTACATACATACATACATACATGGCAAGGGGCCAGAGCGTATTCTGATTTTGTCACGGAGTGTGAGATGAACATAAGAATAGATGAACATAAAGAAGAAATAGCAAAAGAATTGTATCGTTAAAGCCATATCCATGAAACACTTTGTTGTTTCCTAGGTACACTTTTTTAATTTGTTGTCTTATAAAATCGAATCAAACAACAAATTGCAAAAAAAAGTTGGCTTGAACACATTTATTAACTTTAATTTGGCAACTACATTTGGTTGAAATCAACTATTTTACTTAACTATTCATAGTTAAACAAAATAAGACAAATACAACTTTAAAAAATTCATAAAAATTTAAAATTAAATTGTTGATAAGCCAAAGAACATACAATAAATTATAAATACATACATATAAATCATATACAAATTTGGTTTGGCTACCATTTTATTTGTTAATTAAATTAATTAATTCATTATAAATCATATCTGAAATCTGTCATATGAACGATCGGTCGTTCGGTTGCTGTTTCTGTAGATATCTCAACTATTCTCACAGATTGTGTTTAATTCATCACAATCTGGTTAAATTCAGACAACTGCAAGGGTATCAAATGCTCGGCATGATGATGATCAACTTACTTGCTCGTCTATTGTCTTATGCATTAAGTGTGTATTATTTGTTTATTTATCACATGTGTGTTTGCTTAACAGGATGATATGCGACCGTATATTGCGCTGAGCACATTTGGCTTCTACACAAATGGACACTTGGACGTCCAGCTGAGTCAGCTGACAATTGACGAGGAGCAGTCGACGGACGTGGTGAGTTTGAATACAATATAGGATTATAACATTTCTTAATTGTTCTTTTGATGATTGCAGTTTGGTCTGGCGTTGGACAAAACAACCATTGATCAGCTTAATCCGTATCTGGACTCGCATCAAACCAAATGCATACTCGAGGAGCCGGTAAACATGCAGAGAAGTGGACCAATTCTATTCTTTGTGCTCGATCTTGTAGATCTCAAGTGAGTTTTCAAACTGAATATGATGCGGAATTCCCGTATAATTGTTGTTGCCTACTTTTGTATAGAGTGCGGGTACAGTGCTCACCGGAATGGACCAACAGGCATGTCTACAGGGAAATCGCGTATCGGATCAAACGGAACTCGCATGTGGGCAAAGTTAGCGATACGGCGCTGTTTACGCAACTACGTCGTCGTCGCGCTGTGATGCCAATTGATTCGGACGAACCAAACGATATCGATATCGATGATCATTCCGAGGAGAAACCCATGAAGCCCGAAGACGATCAAAAGTCATCGTCACCCATTTTTGCGGGCAAAATTGAAAGTGCTGCCAGAGCCGAACCAGACATTGTGTCGCCCAAAGCGTTGCCAGAAGCTGCTCCGAATCCAAAGGATGCTCCAATTCAGCAAAAAGCTTCATCGCCCACAGCAGCTGCTTCAGTTGCCGCATCTCCACCTGCTGCCAATGTGAATGCTGCCATTGCGAGCGGAGTACTGGGAGCTGATTCCGATGCTGAAGTTGCTCCGGCTCCATCAGCATCCGTCTCCTCGTCCAGCACCAGCACTAGCAACAATCTCAAGACCCAGAACGAGGCTGAACCACCGCTGCCCGTCGACAACTCACCGGGCTCCGCTTCCAATTTCTATGAAACCAACTCCTATAGGCCATCCCAGCAAGATTTGTGCAATAGTTCCATACCGCTCGTCAGAACAACCGTCGGTACACTGAACTATTATAGCTTCAACTTTTCCATGCTTGTGGCGACGCCCCATGACGAGGGATTGTACAATTTATATTTCCACGCGTGTCCCAACTACCGTCATCCCAAGAAAGTGTCCTTCAATGTGAGTTGACTTTGTGGCCATCTCATGAGGAGTTTTTTCAATTGATTTACATTTGTTTTTGTTGCAGGTGGACATTGAGGAGAACAATAATGGCAACTATTTATCAGCGGGTGAAATGCCACTGCCTGCTTTATATTTCATGATGAGTCTGCTCTTCTTTCTGTCCGGACTCTTCTGGGTTTTCATACTGAAGAAGAGCAAGTAAGCTTATGAATTTGTTTTGAAAACTTCATTTGATTTTTAACTTTACACTTTCTCTTGTTTGCAGGCACACCGTCTATAAGATACACTATCTGATGGCCGTGCTGGTGTTTCTCAAGTCGTTGTCGCTGATGTTCCATTCCATCAATTATCACTTTATTGAGAAGCGCGGCGAGCATGTGGAAACCTGGGCCATTCTTTACTATATAGCACATTTGCTCAAGGGCGCCGTCCTGTTTATAACGATTGTGCTCATTGGCACCGGCTGGACATTTATTAAGCACATACTCTCCGACAAGGATAAGAAGATCTTTATGATTGTCATTCCCCTGCAGGTTTGCTTAATTTGTTGCTTTTATCTGGTTTAGTCAGTTTATTATATTGAAACAACTCTTGATTAGGTGCTGGCAAATGTGGCTCAAATCATTACGGATGAGTCGGATCAAAGCGATGCCGAGTTCCGCACCTGGCACAACATATTCTTCTTTGTGGATCTGCTTTGCTGTGGCGCGATTCTCTTTCCAATTATCTGGTCCATCCGACATCTGCATGAGGCATCTGCGACCGATGGCAAGGCAGCGATTAATCTGCGCAAATTGAAGCTATTCCGACAGTTTTATCTTATGATTGTCTGCTATATTTATTTCACGCGTATCATTGTCGATTTGCTCCAGATGACGGTCGTCTTTCAATATGCCTGGCTGGACGAGATGTTCAGGGAGTTGGCGACTTATGTGTTCTTCGTGCTTACCGGCTACAAATTCCGTCCCGTATCATCGCATCCATACTTCACAGTGCCCGATGATGATGATGACGAGGATGATGGTGTGGAGGTCCTTACTGAATCTGGATTAACCGAAACAGTGCATCGCGTTAAGCCCTTGAATCGAAATGCCCATTCCAATACCATTATTATCGAGGGCAATGACGATGAGCGTGAGAATCTGATTGCGAAACGAGAATCAAGTCATGAATACGATTAGATTGATGGGGAAGCAACAAACAACAACAACACCACAACATAAGCATACACAGATATAGAAGATGTGCACTTAATTGCAATCGTACTTTAAACTGAAGATGTATTCCAACTTTGGATAAATGGCTGCATCTATCCAGCTGTTCATCCATGGATGGATTGCCTGTATTTCGATGATGATGATGTTTAGCTAGTAGTTGAATCCCGCTCCAAGCCCGTCCAACCGTAAAAAAAAAACCATATACACGTGTAAATACGAAATGATACGACGTCACTGGAATGAATGCACCTTCCTCGCAAAGTCCCTCGTCTTCTTTCCAATCCCAGATGAATTGCTTATACATACATGAACCCCATCCCACTCCCCTATCGTTTTAAGGCATTATTGATATAATTTTAATGAATAACGATACATACATATAGCTTTAATATTAAATACAATACAATACTTGACTCCACATCTAATAGTATGAACCACTCAACTTGGGCATCAATTGCACCGTAAATATCATGTAGGTGCAAACGGCGGTTGCAACCTGGAATGGAACAACGAGTTTAAGGTTCAATTTGGCAAGCCAAATGGGAATTATATGATATAGTTTGATTTGAAAAAAATATGGTTTGAATTTGTATGATAATACCAAATACAAAAGTTGCGAGATTGGCTGAGATATATCAAGAGACAAAATGTTTTAGACTAAAGGTGGATTTTCGAATGATCATCCATTTGGCATATACAGTAGCGGACAAAAAAAACCGGACACCATAAAAGCGCGTTTTTGCAGTTTTTTAAAGTTTTTATTTATCCGACCATAGGAAAAACGTACGAGGCCTAGAGACCGTATGAATGATACAAAACTTTCCTTAACCTATTAAGTACCCATTGAAAATTTCGAATTTGTAAGTCTCCTTTTTTAACTCGTTTCCCTGGGCTTCAACAAAAAATGATTGGATGCGAAAAAATTATACAAACAATTCTAATAAAGACTGCAAAAAGAAAATTTGCAAAAATCTCTTTGCTAGTATTTTTTATAATTTTGAAATTGAAGAAAAAAAATTGTTTGATGAATTTTTTTGCATCCAAACATTTTTTGTTTGAGGAAAAAAGTTTAAAAATTAGACCTTTACAAAAATTCGAAATTTTCAATAGGTACCTAATGGGTTAAGAAAAGTTTTGTATCATTCAAACGGTTCCTAGGCCCCATACGTTTTTCCTATTGTCTAATAAATTAACACTTTAAAAAACTCCGAAAACCGCGCTTTTATGGTGTCCGGTTTTCTTTATCCGCTACTGTATATCACAGAGTACTTCGGTTCGGCTAACCGGTTCGGTATGTGTACTCTCTGCAGCCTATGTATGCAACCTACATATGTATACTTACGCGTGTCAGCAAATAACTATCGAGGAGGGTGATGCCCAGGCAATCAATTCGCACCGGCTGATGGAGTAACTGCAGCGAAAAGTTCTGAACCTGCAAGGATTAAAGACGTGTAAAAGAGAATGCGCTATGACACGGGCAATGCCGGGTACTACTACCTGTAGGGAAACGGCATGAGAGCTGACCACAATGCTGTGCAGCTGAAAGGCAATGCGGAAAACCATCTGCATGCAGCTCTGCGAGACATGAATGAAGGCGGGAATCTCCAGGAACGCGGGCAGCAATAGATAATAGTCTGAAGAATAAATAGAGTAAGAGATTGGACATAGCCAGAGCTTGCAAATAGCAGTTGACTCGTTTTCTTTGTCCAAATTTGACTGTTATTTACGGAGTCTGTGCAAAAAATCAGAGATGCTGAGCATTTAATTTTTGCTCTTCTGATGACTCTCAATGTGCGAGCGCTCAATCGGATCGCTCTCTTTAAGTTATTATTGAAAGAGCGTTACAAAAACATCGCAGTCAGTGATGCCAATTTGGCCTTTTTTCGGATGGATTTGTAGGGTTTTTTAACTGCTTCAGCCGGAAAATATCTCAACCATCTTTTGGCTTTTTTTTTTGCATTCAATTAAATTGAATCCACAAAGGATTCTATACTGTAAGTTTCGGAACTTTTTGAAAATGGAACTGATGTGAAGGCGAAAAAACTTTCCCAGTTCGCCAAAATTCACCTCCTAAAATGGGAGAATGTTTTTACCCCTGTTTTCTTTGGCCGTTTTGTTTTTTTTTTTTTTCGGAAAATATTTAGCATCACTGAGCGCAACTGACAGCACTCAACTGAAAACAGAAACGAAGTGTTTTTCTCAAAATGCGAGGGAGAGAGAGAGCAAGCGTATATGGTTTTTTTTTTTCGGTTTAACGAAACGGGACAATTGGTCAACTGTTATTTGCGAGCTCTGGGAACAACTTGATGGAGTGCAGCCACCTATGTGATTGATATCATTGTAGATGGTGTAGTACATGAAATAGCAATCGACCGCGATGCGTACGTAGATCATGAGGAGCACCGTGAGCACGGAGTAGCTGAATGATTGGATGAAGCAGGTGTACAGCTCGTAGATGCGTTGATAAATCCGTTGCTTTTGACGCACACGACGCCGCATGTACTCGTCGTAGCCCAGGAAACTGGCGGCATCGCTGGCAAATGCCGAGTACTCCACCAGCAAGGCCATCTCGTGCTCCAATTGGAGCAGCTGTTGTCGCAACAACTCCAGATGGAGCACAAACTGTGTGTTCCGCAGATGCACGACAAACACGAAGGGCTGAAAGGCGCTCCAGAAGAGCACAATGTGATGGCTCATTCCCGATCGGCAGAAGAGCACGGTGATCATCAGGGATTCCAGAAATATCGTAGCATAGATGGTGATCAGGAATCGCCAGTGTTGCCACAGCTGGAGACGGACAGTTTCCGCTGGCGATGGGGCAAGTGCAGCGTACAATTGCCAGAAGCGTGCCAAGGGATAGCGTTGCCAGATCGCCTCACTGTAGATGCTCAGGACGGCAACCTCGGCAAACCCGAATTTGAGGCCATCATTGAAACGTCCAAAGGCGTCGCCCTTATACAGACACTCATCCTTGCTGGTCACACACATCAGGGCCACCGTCGTGAAGCTGCCGAGGAGACATCCCGCCCAGAGTCGCAGTATCCACAGTTTGGCTGAGAGTTGAACGCCTCCGGAGAGCGGCACTCCGTGCAGGCCGAGCAGCTGATAGAAGCGCAGGTGACACTGCAGCACCTGGCCAATGCGGCCACTCATCGTGTTCTAAGCTGCCAATCCTGACAGGAAATCAAACTAATTTACAGCAAGCTATCGCCGTGGTCACATCTGCCAGCTAAGCAGGCGGCAGGCAGCAGGGTGAAGGGAGCGGGGATCTGGGGCAGGGGCAGGGAACAGGGTCAGGAACATGCTTCAATGCACTCGCCGATGAAGCGCGTTGATTGTACAGCTAGTTGTGACCGGCATTGCCCGCATCCACAAATTGAGGTAGGTTCGTATTTAAAATCCAACAACTTTCTGGTAACCAAATTAACTCATTTCTCGATTTCAATCAAATATATCCTAAGCGATTCCTATCTACTGTTATCATAATAGGAGAAAACAAGAAATTTCAGATATCTTTTGTTCACATTATTCCAGAATTTTAGACTTAAAAACATTGACAAAGAAAACTAAAATTACTGACTTCAAAAATATTAAAAACTTTTACTATTTTTAAATATAAAACTTCAAACTTCACACCCCTTCCCGTCTCCGTGAATCGCGAAAAACCACAACACGCACCGTTTTTAGAATATTACGTATTTTTAGGTAATTTACGTTATCTATTAATTAAAGCTATCATCCTACTTAAATGCAACAAGATCGGACAAATAGAAAGGTGGTAATGGCTGATTTAAGTTTCAAGCAATGTAAGTCCCTAAAAGCATGCAATAAAAAATAGTTTAAATTTATTTAAATAAGTAACGGATATCCTAAAGTCGGGAGCTCGACTATAGCCTTTCCCGCTTGCTTAATTGGTATTAACATTCTCGAGTAATTGTGAAGAATGTTGCCAATACACCCCATTGTACCAACTTAAGGCAAACGAGGTGAAAACGCAAACACAAATAAAAATCAATATAATTGATTAATTGAGAGTAACAGTGCGAGATTTAAAGGTAAAGATATATATACACTTAATAAATCAGAAAGCGGAGACAAACGTAAATTATAGACTTGGATATACATATGTACTCGTTATTTACCGTTTAGGTAACAAGCTTTTCGAAATTTTTTCTGATACAACAATATACTTGGGTGAATTTAAAATCCTTTTCCAATATGTATAAAATATAAATTAATTTTTCAAATTTTATTTAATTGAGCAGCTTTTTTCGACTTATAGCTATGAAAAAAAATATATAAATAAATTAGCTTAAAAATTATATTATATTGACGATCTTTAATCGACTTATAATTACAAAAAAAAAAAAAAACTCAATAAATTAGGATTATAATTAGTTTGGAGAAACTCCCTTATAGGTAGGGTCCGGAATATTGATACCCGCCACTACCCGATTCTTGAGTATGACCAACGTTGTAGCTATCGACGCCGCTGTAGCTCTCGGCAGCAGCGCTGTTATAGCTGGAACGACTGGGCCAATCTGAGGAACTGGGACGACGTCGTCGAGTTGGCACTGGACCCGCATATGGTTCAATGTCTTCCTCATAGACGTTCGACGGGTTGAGCAGCTGTGGCGATGGTCGGAAGCCGTTGGTGCCGATGCTACCGCCGTAGTCGTATTGATACTGGGTGTCCAGCGGGGATTCTTCGGGCGCCTCCAGCGTGTGGGCGGGTGAACGTGCCGATTTGGCGGTGGCATACGAAGGTGGTGTATAGCTGTAACCCTGTTCCACATCCAGGGGTTCCTCAACCGGCGCTGGCTCCGCATAGCCGCCACTTTGATACGATGACGATGAGGAGCTCTTGTGCCGATGAAGGCGACCAGGGGCGGGATAATGATAGCCCACATCATCATCATCCTCGTCGGGATGATGCTGCTGGTGCTTGTGATGATAATGATGCTGAGGCCGGCTGTCAATCACCCGATAGGTGTCCACACCATGCTCCGGCCGAGATTCATAATCATAGCCAGCGGGTCTATGCTTCTCCTCGATGATTGTGAAGGTGTTGACCTTCTTTTTAGGCGGCGGCGGCGGCGGCAGAGGTTTCTTTACCTTGACATACGATTCACTGAGATGCTCGGCCAATTCCTTGGCATGATTCAGATAATCCGCATGCTCGCTCATGTGCAGCGGTTTATCCAATTCTGAGAGAATTACACTCTCCAGCAGCGGACTTGTCTTTGGAGGCTTTGGTGGTCCCCGTCCACGTGATCTCTGATGCGGCGGCGCATGATGGTGAAAGTGATGGATGACCTTGTGAGGGGCAGCGGGTTCCGCTTCCACGGCAATGCTCGGTGCCTGATCCTTTGGCACATGCACCTTAATGTGCACATATTCATTGCCAAAGGCCGCAACCATCGAAGGGGACAACAACAACAATGCCAGCATCAGAGCTGGCAGCACTTTCAACACCTTCCTAAATGGCATCACTTTTATTTTCTTTTCTTTTCTTATTTCTCAGCGCGCTTACACCTTGGTCTTTGTTGTGGCTGTCACATTGCCAAAAATCGTTTAAACCGAAATCTTGCTTTTGTCAAAATTTATATACCGCCAGCAAACAGTCGCGACTGCGCCGCTTCAACGGGAAAATCGAAAAATCAAGAAATCACAAAATCAAATTCAAACGCTCAGCGGCCATTTTATGCTCTTACTTTGCTGAAATAACTGTAATTGCAAAGGGCAGGCGCAGCCAACTTAGCATTTGCAATTGTTCAGCGTTGCCAGTCTGGCAGTTTGTCAACGGATAATTTGGTATTTATTCATGGCCTTATTTTGGTGCTTTGTAATAAGTTATTAATTTCACTGATTGAAAAGTCGTTACGACGCGGCGTCGGAAAGAGTATTTTAAGAAGCAACTGTAAACGGTCGCTGTCATTACAAGGTGTGTGGCGCGGTGGGAAGGTGGGGAGACTCTCTTCGTAAGCGTTTCCCTCTCAGCTTCTCGATCTGCACCAGCATTTTGTATGCGTCGCTGCCGCTGCCGCTGCCGATGCCGCTGCCTCTCTCCTCTCTCACTTACGCGCAGTTAGCGGTTCTTGTTGTTGTTGCTTGCTTGTTAGGTTTTTTGTTTTCTTTCGTTTTGTTTTAACTTTTGTTTTCATTATTATTGAAATGAAGTGCTTTACAGCCGGCCGCATAAATATTTTTCTAGCCGCCGGCAGCAACAACAGATACAACAACAATATATATAAATATATTTTTATTTATTTTATTGTTGTTGCTTTGCTTTTGTCAAACGAAAGCGCGAGATGAAAGGAAAGCAAAATGCGTCTTTCAGTTCGAATTCGACATCGATATCGAAGCGGCAAAATTTCGAATTGCTGTTTCGAAAAAAAGAAAAAAAAAATATTCTAATTACACATATTATATAATACTAAACAAAAGAGTTGAAGGCATTTTTTACGCAAATTATTAAATGCAAACATTTAATTGTTATGTTAATGGAAAAAAGTTCGAACATTGAGAAAGTTGGCGGTAAGTTCAACATCGTCATCATCATCATCCTCGTCATCATAATCATTATGCCATTTTAGTAATTAATTACGCAATTATGTTGGAAAACGTTTTAAACAAACGCCACGTGTGGGCAACAATTATTTTCAGATATTATAAAAACAATTTTTAATTAAGAATCTATAAAAAAGTTTTTTGACCGACTGATTGATTGATCAAATGATCAATTTATTGTTAGACACATAGAGAGAACCGAAATATGGCCACACTGAAAACTTACAAAAACTTACAATTGATCCAAATCTCATAAATTGTGAATTTTTTTATGATTAACATTTTATTTTAGCTATTTAAATAAATTACACATGAATAATAAAACATAATCAGCATACCGTCATTTAAAAATATTAAAAATATTTTAATTTACTTAAATGTTTTGTTTTCGAATAGAATAATTTTGTTTATAAATTTCTAAATTTACTTTCTGTTACAATTTAATGATATAAAGAAATTAATGTAAAGAAACATCATCGAAGACTAAAAAAAAAATATTTATGTTTCTTAAATTTAATTATTCGGAAAAATTCGGTTATGTTATTCCAAATCATTTTTTACATTATTTTTTAACTAAAAATAATTGTGGAAAATATGTTTGTTTATTTTTTTTACAAATAAAACGTATCTTTAAATATTATGTAAGTCAAATGAATAAGTTTTCAATATATTTGAATATTGTTGATGACAAAACAACATTGCCAAAAATGTCAATTTAAAACTAATTTAAGGCTACCTAAAAAATATTTAAAATTTCAACTCGAAAGCAGCCGTTGGTCAAAATAAATTGTTAAGAATTTTGTGGAAAAACATAAATATAAAAAATAAAAGAAAAATTATGATCACCGAGACTTTAATTGAACTGGACTCTGAGCGGAAATCACGCTACAAAATAAATTTGAAGTTTCAGGGGCTTGAGAGATATTATAACATTGATAAGCTACCAAGCATTAAAGAGTTTGGAGTACCTAGTAATGAATCGCTGTTTGATGTTTTAACAGATAACATTTTGAATAGGAAGAATACGGACATTGTTCTCAAGCATGTCAAAATGATTGATAATTGTCATGGAGATGTGCTGCGTTATCATTCCGATATTTTTCGACAGTATTTGCCAACGGGAGCGGTGATTAATTTGCCGACTGAATATATGCACCCGACTGTCTTTAAATTTCTATACGACTGGATGATTCGCGGGAGTATTGAATGTCCTCAGGCCAAGTTGCTGGATATGCTCGAGGCTGGATTTTATCTTTATATGCCGATACTAGTGAACTCCATATTTCAATGCATGGAGGACAAGAGCACATTTCTAGTGGGTCATGCCATCGATGTCTATTTCGGGGCAATGGAGAAGAAGATGTTGGGCGTTGCCGATCTAGTGCTGGCCAGTGTTCGAAAGTATTTCCTCTTGATGGTCGACACGGTGGAATTTAGTAAAATTGAAGCTAGTTGCCTGTGCAATTTATTGAATTCTGAACGCTTGGGTGCTCAATCCGAAATTGAGGTATTCTATGCCGTTTTCATTTGGCTCTACGCTGATTTCGAGGTTCGTAAATCTCAATTGGATCGCGTTCTACATTCAGTGCGATTCAAATTGTTGCCATCCCAATTTCTTTGCTATGTTGGAATGCATATACATGAGCTTGATCCAGAAGTTGCCAATATCCTTCTTCCCATTATGCAAGTGACCATGTGGCTGCATCAAACATTACATATGGAAGACGGCGTCGACGACAATGTTAAGCCAGCTCAACGCAAATGGATTAAGGATCCAGAATGCCCATATAAAGATCTTCTTGAGCAAAAAAGTCACATTAGCCACTTTGAGTTTGTGCAGTATGTGAATAGCCTTAAAAATGCCCAGAACTTTTTGGCTCACTTGGAAGAGACAGAAATGGAAGAAACTGAGCAAACTGAAAAGACTGACGAATCTTGGGGAAGTGAGAAAACTGAAGAAGGTGAGGAAAGTGATACAACTCTTGATGCGTCTGCAACAAAATCAGGCACGGACACATCTTAGCTTTTATGTTTTTACTTAGTTTACGTATTGTTAATAAAGGATTCAAAAATTATAAATTTTTTCCTCTTTTTAAAAAACAATATTTAAATACCTAAATTCGTTTTGGATACTTTTTAAAATAATAATCAAATATGTAAGTTTTAAATTTTGTTAAACCAATTGACTGATTGCTGATTAATAATTGAAGTTCAGCATTTGTCTGTCCTTGACTCTGACAGCAAAAAGTTTTCAACAGGCGTATACGTAATTTATGCATGCAAAACCCAACCCAGTTAAATAATTTAAGCCAAAAAGAAACCATAACAATCGAAATGACGGCAACAGAAAACGAGTTTCCATGGAAAGCAACAAGACATAACAATAATAATATTATTCATGGTTCATTGTTAATAGTATGTATAACGGCATATTACGTATACGTCGCAGAACATTAACAAAAGAAATTTAATTTCAAATTCGATTTGCGTTATTAATTCTTATTTATATTAGAAAATTTTTGAGGTATGGATACAATAGAGACGAAGATTGTTGTCGGAGAAAATATGTTCATCACATTTTGTTATTTTGCATACAAAGTCTATTCACAATACAAAATGTCAAAGTTGTGCAAAATTGTGAATTATATTTGCAATGACAATGACAATGATTTTTTTTAATGAAAAAAGTAAAAATTTTGTTTGGAAGCCATTAATAAAATATTAAAATAATACTTTGAATTTTTATTTACAATCTTCGAAATAGTAATAATTAAGTCATTTGAAAATTTAATTGCATCTTTTATTGTTATTTTCATTGTCATTGATGAAATTAAGATATGTGCTAATTTGTAACTACTTAATATAAATTGAAATATTATAAAGCTAGAAAATGTTGTATTATGTAATTAATAAATAAATGTTTTTCACAGATTTCCATTTTTACTATTTTGATTTGATAAGCTAAAGTTGCATAACTGTTATTTTTGATCCCTGCTACTTAAATGAACATAAAGTCAGTTAAAACTAAAAATAAATAAATTAAAAAGACATTTATCGATTAAGTTTTAGCGCGTAATAGATATCGATAGGCCAGACAACTTGCAGTATTTTTTACCACCAGCCGCATGGTGGCTGTTAACATCTGGCAACGCCGTTAACAGCTGTGCGCCTTCGATGGCGCATTCGTTTTTTTTTGTTTTTGTCCTGACAACGCGCAATGCCGCACAAATACGCGTAAAGTAATGAATTAAACTCGAATTATAATGATATGGACAACAACACGATGCATGCAGCGTGGGCTGGCGATGGTGCAACAGGCGGCGCAACGCCTCGTTTTAAATCGCTGCATACGCACAGCGCCAACGATGCCCGCGCGAGTTTTTCTCGACTCGGAAAATCAGTATGCGCACAGCATTCTATCGGGCTCCCTGAAGCCCTACCAGATAGCCCGTTCCATGGAGTGGCTGGACACGTCTGCCGTTGCCGTAGGTACGCCACAGCGTGTGCTGCAGCCAAGGGGGAACTCCGATGCAGCTGAATTGTATGCGGATTTGCAGCAACTGGTGCAACATTGCCGTCAAACTGAAACACAAATCAGCGACGGGCGTTTCACTGGCTTTGTGCGCGTCTACTGTGAGCAACTGCATCGCCTCAATGACGAACAGCTTGTGGGCTCGCTGCGCTGCCTGCAACAGCTGCCAACGCCCGAGTCCACAAAGAGCGCCAATTATATGGAATTGTGGAATACGCTGGACATTGAATGCTGTCGTCGCATCGATCGCTGGTCCAGTTGCCAGCTGCTGCTGGTCAGCGATGCCTGGTATCAGCTGGGACTCGCACGCATTGGTGAATTTGTGTGGCTGGCGCTGCGCAAGATTGGCCGCAAGATTCGAAAGCTGCCGCCGGAGCAGCTCGTCCAGTCCATGTTCCTCTGCAATCTGTTGCGTCGTCCGGTCTTTGAAATGTTTGACTTTGAGTGGAATTTGGCCAACTGTGTGCAGCAGATGACACTGCAGGAGCTGGGTGTCATGGCCATGGGATTCTTCAAGACACAGACACCGATCAGAAATCCAGAATTATTACAGCAAATCTATACGCGCCTCGAGGCGCAACTGGACAGCGTGGAGGACATCACACTGGTGGCATTATTGAAGGTGCTGCGCTACAGCAGCAAGCTGCCCCAGGTGGATGCACTGCAGCATCTGCTGGTGGCGCTGCAGCCGCAGGTGGATCGTGTCTCCCTGCTGACCTGCCTTCACATGGCGTTGCTCGGCTGCGAACTGCAGACCTGCAATGATGAGCTCGTCGAGCGCATCCTGCTGCGATTCGAGCACGAACTGGATGCGGCCAGACTGAAGGATATTGAACGCATCTGTTTGGTCATTGCTTTGTTCAATCTCAACACTGCCAGCGGCGTGGAGACGCGTCTCGTCCACCGTCTGCCCGAGATGCTGCGTCAGCGCATCCCTGAGATTCTGAGGTATCCACGTTGCTATAGCAACTGCCTGCAGTTCCTTAGTATGCGGCATGTCTACGATGTGGAGTTGCTAAGCGTCGCCCTCGATCCACGCTTTGTGCGTCATGTGTATCGCAGTGGAATGCCCGGACGGGAGTACTTCCATCTGGACAGCTTTGCCCAGCTGCTGGGATCGGAGTACAAGGGATCCTTTCTCACCGAGAAACAACGCCAGCAAATGGGTAAACTCTACACACAGTATATTCCCGATGGCAACTACAAGCTGAACAAAACGGATCGCATTCTCCTGGAGATTCGCGATGCATTGGGCAGCCTCCTGCGATCCACGATCACAGCCAAGCATCTATTGCCCCATTATGATCGCAGTGATCTCGTCATTTGCTATGATCAACAGCAACATTGTGTGATTCCCCTGGCTGCCAGCTGTCCGGCGGATTACAGTGGCGTCCTGCTGACCAGACAGCATCTTCTGGGCGCCCAGGAGGCGTCACATGTGGACACGCTCGTCATTGTCGTCGCCGGCTGGAATAATGTCATACGCGACAAGCAACGACACACGGGACAATTCGCCATGAAACTGAAGCAACTCCAACAGCTGGGACACAAACCTGTCGTGGTGAGTGGCGATTCCCATCTATATTGTTTAGAGATCTAGAGCAGCGGTGGGCACGAAATCTGAATTCGAGAGCACAACAATAACAACTACAACAGTAGGCAGAAAAATAGTTGGAAGCAGTCGCTGCTTCCGGAGCCACTGCGTGCCCACCGCTGATCTAGAGCAGGGGTGCCCAAAGCCAGCATACGAATGAGTTCGCACCAATACTCACACAAAAAAACAACAATACAAAGAAGAGATGTGTAAACTTGAAGAAAAGACAACAACAAAATCACATTGAAATTGTTGTTGTTCAGTTTTCTTGCGCTTGCAAGCACCAATCAGAGAAGAGAACAAAACCGGTTTTTGTGCCGCGCATTGCATACACACGAAAATGTTTGCATGTGTTGGTATTTTGTATACTCGACGCCGTGCATGTATACGATATTTTGTTTCCTATGCTTTGAGGAATTACAAAAACAAATGCGGAATGAGCAAAGGCTGAGCACCACTGATCTAGAGCAAAGATTCAAGAAATTACATTTGCATTGAGAATCTTTTTTGACGACAGATCATAGATATATTGGAAAACAAAATCTTTCATTCTAACTTAAGGGGGGAAACCAGATTTGGAGGCCGAATTTCGAGTGGAGGGAGAAATAGGAGGAAATGATTAGAATTCGTTGAAATTCATAGGATAGTTGATTCATATTCTGAGCTACACATTACAAATTTGACGATCGCCATCAAGATTGACTGTTCTCGGATTTCCTGTAGGTCACAGTTTTCATCCAATATCATTTATTTTTTATTCTTTCGTTAGCTGCATATTTTCTAAGAATATGAGCCACACTTTGAACGTAAAAGTTGAAAATTGGTGGCATTTCAAAAAAAACGTCAATTTTTTTATCATTTTTTTTCACCTTTCTTACATAAAAATATTTTACCTAATAATATCATTGAATTGGGTTGCTTACAGACTTAGCACTTGAATATAGAATATGCAGAAAAATTATTAAATCGATTCTTTAAAAACTTTTTGAGCTAGCTTTCTCGAAAGTTGAAAAAAAGTCGCTCATATCTTCGGAACTATTTGGAATTTCGTGTTGAAACTTAAGCTTAAGAAACATATTCTTGAATATTTAGTTGTACTGTAAATTTATGCAATAAAAAAATGTTGATTTTAAAAACCATCTAAATTGGTTTCCCCCTCAATACAGAGTTCTCTATTGCACTTCGAGAATATCCCAATTTAAAATACCACAAAATTCAATTTAAAATATCACAAAATCAAAGATAGTTTTATTTTTACATATCCGTATATTTGCCATAGGAATAAAAGTATGTTTATTAGATGGGATTTTAGTAAAGCAACTATAAATGCAATTGCTGCTTTTATAAATGTGTAAATAGCCTCAATTAAATCATGTGCAAATTGAAGCCTTCTAGCTCTTACCGCTTTGGCTGTGTGCTGACTCACTTGCAGGTCGAATGTTCCAATAGCAATAGTTCGAAGTTATTGTGAGAATCTCAGCCGTCTAGCTCTTACCGTTTTTGGTGAATATGAAGACAAATTACAATGTTTCCTTTTAAAATCATTTTTCTTTTATTGTCGTACAAAAAAGTCTAACTTATTTCTAAGCTTGAGCACAATGGAATTTACAGACATAATAAATGTCTAATTGTTTTCTATTTTTCATATACACACACACACACATACACATATATACACACATACAGATCTATTGGCATGAATGGCGCGAACTGGAGACGTCAACGGATCGTCAGAATTTTCTAAAGCGTCGACTGCGCCAGGCGGCCAACATATGAGCAAAGTGGAAGGAGGAGGAGGAGGAGGAGGAGAAACAGGATGAGGAGGGCGGGGCACAACAACAATGTTAACAAATTATTAATAGTAATAATAATGATGATGATCAATGATCAATGATAATAATAATAATAATAACAAGCGCAACAGTAGTCGTAAGAAGTGTGTAATAACGCGCTAGCAACATGAGCTAATTCTTTGTTGTTTTTTGATTGTTTGTTTTAAGTTTTTGTGTTGAATGACCGCCCGCGGTCAGGTGTTGAAGGGGGCAACAGTCACAGTCACTACATGGCCCCGTGGAGCGCCTTCTTGGTGTACTCGTAGACAACGAACAATGTGGCGGTGGCCGGAATTGTGCGCAGCACAGATGGCAATAAGCCACGATAGAGGGCCAAGACGCCCTCGCGCCTAACAATGTCCGCACCGACGGTGAACATGCCCTCGTTGAGGTTCTTCACCTGGATCCGACTCTTGATCACATCCGCCGGAAATGTCGATGTCCACAGACAGACGCCGCCAATAGCGCCAGCGACCATTGTCCGGAATGCTCCAATTTCCTCCTTAGTCTGTCCCTCTCTAATCACAATTACATTAATAGTAATGATTTGAATTGGTCATCATCATTTCGATTTGATACTCACTTGCGCAGCAATTCACGTGTGCCCTCGTAGCTGCCAAAGAAGAAGAAATATCCGGGCATTTCCCGTATAAACGTTGAGCCCAAGCCGCGATAGAAGCCCTTGATGCCTGTCAGAGTGAAAGAGAAAGAGCAGTACATGAAATGAATGAAAGGCAAATACTACCAATATTATTTAAAACAAATCTTAGTAAAGGTTCGATTTATGGTTTTAAGCCATAGAGCTGAATAAACCTAAGATTTTGGTTCGAGCTTTGGTTCAATCTATTGCAAGATAAATATTTTTATTATTTTACATTTTTCCATAATTTTGTTTTTAATCAAAAAAATATGTTAATACAAAAAAAAAAGAAGTGTTTTAAACAGGGATTAAAACCGAAACGAATATCGGATTCAGTTACGGTTTCGGTTATGTTCGCATTTAGGTTTTCGGTTATCGGTTACGCGAAATCTTTGAATAAAGGTTTCGTAACGGTGAACCGGTTTTTGTATGTTTCGTTTTTGAAATACCGGTATGGTTTCGGTTCACAAAAAAAATTTTTTTTAAATAAATGTAATTATATTTATAATATATGTAATAATAATTAAATAGGCAAAAATAGAAATAAAAAAAAATATAAAACTAATAACAAAATATCAGAGATCGCAAACAAGACTTATGAGTCGGAAAAAATCGAAACAGTTCAAAATATTTCGTTGAAAATTATTTTTAACTTGTCTTTTAAGTTTTAATAATAAAAATTGAAAATAAAACATGCTTTTAAAATTGTATTTAAAAGTTACACCTTATTTGCAATTTTGCAATTTTTAAAATAATAATCAGAAATACAAATTTTTTTCAATTTTTGTAATACATATATTATTTATTAAAAACCGAAATTAATCCTTATAAATGAAACGGTTACTGAACGGGTATTTTGGTTTACAGAGTTTCGGTATTAAGGTTTCGGGCAAATGAAAATATTTTTTTCCGGTTACGGTTTCAGTTACGGTATTAAATTTCAATCGGTTTTTACCGGTTAAAGGTTACGGTTTCGGTTAGGGTTTTAATTCCTGGTTTTAAATGATCAAACTAGTTTTATGATGTAAATCATAAATCATGAGCAGTCGCTGCTCCCGGAGCCACTGCGTGCCCACCGCTGATGTACAAATTATTCATTTATTCTTAAATATTTGTGCAATAATGGAAATCTCAGTAATAATTTCGTTTTCGAACTTATTCTCGTATTTAAGTAAGCCCAATAATCCCCAAACATACATAGTTAAGAAATTGTGATAAATCGAAACAAAAGTCGAGTTAATATATGTATCTAAAAAAAAAAATCTAGTTAAGAAACGCATTTTACGCAGCGTTGAGTCAAAGGAAGAGGAAGAGAACACGGACGTTACAACCTAAAAAATAAATATACGACTCTACTATAAACAAATACATACATACAAAGATTACATATCTATATGTACATATAGTACATATTTAGGTATTGAGCGTCTGAATTTATGACGTTGTTATGTTCAAGTTCGTGGCGTGTGTACAGAATAAGAGCTGAACAGAGGCACGTGAGGGCAGCTTGGGGTTCTATTTATAGACTTTACTAGACCCCCAATACACCCAATATGAGTACCGGGGGGATTGCATGGTCAGTTCGGCGCTTATCTCTCGACTGAGTGGCGTGCCAGGCGCGAATGAAAGCGAAAACGGAACCAACATCATAAACATCATCATCAACATCAACCTCCGCAACAACAACAACAATACAAGTAACACTAATCTGAAAACAAATATTTTCCCAGTGAAATGAGAGAAGACTCGGGATGAGACTTGGGACTGTCAATCAAAAATGGAAAAAATAAGAAAGAAAGAAGAAAAAGATTTTGTGAAAAATTTCCACTTGTCAACTGATAACAACAACTACGCGTCTCTCTCTCTCTCTTATTCTCTCTCGTACTCTACTTGTATTATCCATTTACGATTCACAAGACACACTCATACACCCATTGTTCATTCATTCATTCATTCATTAAGAAAGCCGCGCTCAAGTTGTGATCGGACAATCCAAACATAAATAGCAGATTGATTCTATTTCTGTATATACTCGTAGTTTACAATTATTTATAATCGGATAAATTCGATAATTCAATAATTTTACATACTTTGTAGCATTATGATTTGACTGCTACATTGTTAGAATCTTTTGGTTTTGTAACATAATCGAAATAACATAAAGTATTTTCAACTTTTGAAATGTTTTATATACTTATAGAAAATATCCATATATTCCAAGAAATCTATTCTTCAAGTAAAAACCTGATTTTTTGAGAGATTGTTCAAATAAGTTAATGGTATAAAATGTAGAACTGAAATATACAGATTAAACAAAATGGAAATTTTAAATTTTCGTTGTATATTTAAAATATGACTGTCAATGAATGGAATGTGGAATGATTTATATATATCGGAGGTATATGGGCATTTCCACAGAAGTGTCAACCGAGGCCAATCAAAAATCCATATCTTGTGAAATTTTCTTCCAGAAATATATTAAAGTTATTTATAATATACGCTAAAAGAAATTCACTGCGAGCATATTGATTCTACATTGTAATAAATTTACTTTTTCTATACTTTTGTCGATTTTCTAAAAAATTGACTTCCAAAATGAACCGTTTGTATTTTAACGATAACACTAAGTAAGATAGTAAGATTGTAACATAAACCATTTCAATACATATAAATATATTGAAAGTTAAGTTTAAAACAAGTTTATCAAGCTGTTTTGCATGTATAATTTAAAAAAGAGAGAAAGAAACAATATAAAGATATTGTGGAACAAAATGTCGCGTGCGACAGTGATTCAAATTAAATTTAAAAAAAAAAAACTACTTAATATTTTTAAATTAAACAAAATATTATTAAGATAAATTCATGCATTACATTTTAAAAATTTGTCGCACTGAAATATAGCTTCAGGTTGTGCCGAAATCAGTGTTTGAATAAATAACATGCAAGTGAACGATCACCGGATGTTGCTCCATATCAGTTTTCTCCCAAATAACATGAGCAGCATACTATTTGGCAGGATCTGGCAACGCCAAAGACAAAACAGATAGACGGCAGCTGATTAGCGCTTAGTGTGTGGAGAGCGCGCATATCAGAAGAAGCAGAGAAACTCGCGCGAATCGCGATTAAATATGAATTATGGAGAAACAGAGCAGAAATAAAATAATAAAAATACATCGCGAGATAGGCGTTAGACATACGCACATAAGCATACACATAATCTAATCAGAAATGATTATAGATGTATGTATGTATAAGAATCCGATTTGATATATGATTACTCTCACCTTCGGTTCGCCAAATGTAACGCGTTAATGTCCATGGTGTGCGTATATCGGCCGTTTGTGTCGGTTCCACAAAATGTTTCATCTCCCTTAGCGCTTGCAGTTTACACTTGATCAGCTCCGTGGGACAGAGGGTGAGGGTGGAGAAGCAGGCAGCCAGAGAGCCGGCGCAGGCATTCTCCGTTGTTGTCAACTCGGATGCCAATTCTTTGCCAACCAAATAGGTGACAAACTTTTGGCAGCCACCGTAGGCAGCAAATAACACCGAATTTTCAGCGACATTGGCAACTACCGCCGGCACGGAGCCAGCGTAGAGACCGCGCATCACTCCATCTCGCCGAAAGGTGCTTACAAAGCAATCGACCATGCCCTTGTACTTCTCGGGGAATGTTTGTAGTTTCACCTTGACCGTGTCCAATGGCTGGGATACATAGACTTGCGCGGCGCCCCCTATCGGAGGAAACAAGAAAACATGTGCGACAATTAAGAGAGAATGGGGAAAGAGATAAAACTAAGTTAAACGTACCTAGCGAGCCGGCCAGAAAGTCTATTAGCCCCTCCACGAAGTTAATGTTGTTGCCGGTGTCGCCTCCATGCATGTCTAAATGCAAAATGAATGACAAGAATTTACCAACTAACAGCAAGAGTCGTTTTCGTAAGTCGCCAAATGATTTTATAAAATTGAGCAAATTGAAATGACTCTTTTTTTTGTTTTCCTCTTCTTCTTTGGCCGCTGCCGCCTTTCTCTCTTCTTCGCGAACAGCGTTCTCATATGCCTCGGCGATTTGCTCTGGCGTCATTAACAGCATATCGCTGCCCACTTTGCTCGTGCCCACTTGTGGCGGCAGCGGCAGAGACAGCTCTGTCAGCGTTGAGCGCGTTGTTGACTTGCTCTTGCCATTGCTCTTGATATTGACGTTTGTTGTCGTTGTCACTGTCGCTGGCGTCGACGCCGCCGCCTCTTTCGTCTTCTGATTATACGCATCGTGCTTGCTCAGCGGCGTCAACGTCGCTGCCGTTATCTCTGCCGCCGTTGGCGACATATAAATATATATATATGTGTGTATGTACTTGCTGCTGTGCTCCCAACTATTCAAATATTATTGCTATTTCATTCATGGAGCTTTCTATTGCGTCATGGTAACGTTCTCACGTTCTCTCTCTCTCTCTTCTGTCTCTGTTTCTATCTGACTCGTGCTATTATTATTTACTACCTCCTCTGCTGGCTCAAGTCTGCTGTGTATATCGCTCTTTAAAATCGCAATTGAAATACTATTGTTATCGATATCGCATCGAATATTGTTGCTCTTGATGTTGCTGCCGTTAGTTCGCCTTGGATTCGTGCCGTTAACGTTTGAATGCAAATGTAAAACAAAATCGATGTACATTTTGTTTACCAAAAATTTAGAAAAGAAATACCAAAATTATGAATGTACGTACATTTTAAAATGTTACTTATTGTAATGTCGTTTTAAATTGGAACCAAAAAATAGATTTATTCATATGTCCGATTTGACTAATTTTTCATCATCATATCAACGAAAATTTGTGTTTCTCGTAATATAAGTTTACAGAGCATTGCCTAGCAAAGTCAAACTACAGCCAGTCATAACAGCCCGTTCTGTCAAAAGTTTCCGCTAACCGCCAATGTTTTAAACTAAGCTCTGTTAAGCTAACATAAGAATGAAAGCTTTAATTGCTGTTAAGCTTAACCTTTATGTTGATCAATCGATCCAACCATGTGCTGTTAATTATCGATAATGAAATGCAGCTTTTGGCCGTTTTTAATTGTTTTCATTCAAATAATTTGTCATTTTTATTAATAATCGATAATTTTATTACACCATATGTAAATATCATTTTATCAGCGTTTTCAATATGCTTAATGGCAATTTATTCCTCATTCAGCACAATATTTATATACGATCCCGCACTATTATTATCATTGGAATCTGCGTGTGTATGTGTATATCGCCATTTTTATTTTATTTTTTCGCCATTTTTTTTTTTAAATTTATAAGTTAATAATTTACATGAAATTATATGCATTAATTCATTTACTTGCTATATTTATATATCTTTTAGTACATTCATATGTTATATTTATATATATTTATATGTAAGTATATTATAAGTTTATATGTCTATGTCATGTTATGCCGAATCATTTTGCAATAGGCATAAACAAAAAAAAAAAAAAATGTAATGGATAAGGACTAATTGTTAAAGTCGCTTGAGCTAAGTTCCTGATCGATCGAACTGTTCTGTGTGTATATTTTATTACATATTACATTTATGCATTTTATTATTTATCATAATGAGTGTTGTTTAGCTAATCATATTTTCATTTTATATTGTGTCGTCGTTTTTCTTTCATTTTTTTTTTTTTGCTTTATCGCTGAGTTTGTATGGGGCTTGAATATTGGGGGAATATATTCAAATGAATGTTATCTTTTGTCTTTAACTTTTACAATTCGCTTTATTGTTAGATGCCCTTTCACTCATTTTGCTCAACACTTTGTACTCGTTTATAATTTTATTAATTTTCCTTTTATTTCCTCTCTTTTGTGGTGTAAAAATAGCAAGGATTTTCTTTTTAATATTTTCTTTTATTTTATTGCATTCTTTGTTTATACAATATCTAGTTTTATACAAACTCAGCGGCAAATGTTGTTTAAAACTATTCTGCATTTTAGTTTTCTATCTCTTGCTTTTAATTAATGGTATTTTTATTATAATTATAATTATTATTTTTATACATATACAACTATACATAATCTTTTTATTGTTACAAAATCATATAGTTTGCCAGCCGTTACGAGAAAAAAAAAACCCAATTTACACTTAAACATATTGGCACACTTTATGGTATTTTTTTTTTGTCGTTTTATTTGAATTGTATTTTATTTTATTTTCACTTATAATTAATTCATAATAGTTGAGAAACTAAACGTAATGCGACATCTTAAGTTGTTATTTTTGTTTCTGGTATTTTGTATTATTATATTACTTTTGGTATTTGCTTGCATAGCTTAAGATGATAATTAAGTTAGTTGAATTACATGCGAATCGAACCGAGGAACCAAACTTTGTTACGTTTAAAACATATTTGCGCTTGAACTATATATTAAAATGTAACTGAAGAATGCATCGATAGTACTTCTTGTATATAAATATTTGTATGTCTAGGCTGCCAGTGGCGTCCAAGGGGGTGGGGAGAATTGCACTTGAGTCCCGGTTGGCTATAGAATTCGTGCTCCTCCAAAATTGGACGTTGGCATAAATTATAGAAGGAATCGTATATCTTGGATATAGTATACTATATATATATATATATATATATATAGGGTCTTAACTCATCATTTTGGGTTTTAGAAGTTTAGAAGTTACTACCGGCCACCAGATGGCGCCATCTACTAGTAGTAGGCGGGAAATGGATGATAGTTCGACGGATTGGAAGCATGATGATTGGCGGATGGCAACACTGGCGGCGGCCTAACACCCGGATGATAATTGCTGGATGCCACCTGATGATAGGCACCAAAACTTCTGGCCATATGGCGATTCTGAGCCACTGCCGCCGCCGATTCGCCCAGGAGACGTGACTGATCCGCCGTGCCCAGCAAACGATTGTTCTGTTCCATTAGCAAATGTGCCGTGGGATCGACGAGCAGACGATGCGGATCAGCGGCCGCATTCGAGGCGGCCAAGATGCGATGCTGTTCGACGGTGGAGAGCAGACGATGATGCTCGAGACTCTCGCGACTTTGATGCTGCATTTGGGAGGAGAGAAACGATCGATTGTTGCCCACGGTCATGTTGGCCGTATTCGGTGTTAGATCCAACGATGCCATGCGCAGCATATCATGATGCGGATGATTGTAGGGCAATTGTGGCGGCGATGATACCACATAATTGGCTGTCCTGCTCAGATCCACGGACGTGGTCTGATCGTGCTCCTGTTCGCCCAACTGCTCGCTGAGCATATTGTGCATCGCCGCCGATTGATGCTGCTGCATGGCCAGCTGGCTGCTGTGACCCCCATGACTGGGATGCTCCTGTTGATGCACCACCGATGCCGCCGTCTGTTGCTGCGCCTGCGACGCCTGTTGACTCTGCTCCCGATCCGACAATATATCATAGATATGATGATGATAGCGACTGCTCGGCAATTGGAAATTATGATGATAATTGCTGGACGCATTCGAGCGTGAGCTCATATCCAATCCCTGCAGATCGGACATATCATTGGCAGCACTGGCCGCTGCCGCCGCCGCCGCAGCTGCGGCACTTGCCACATTGCTGTTGCTGCTGCCCTGGCGATATTCGGCGGGCGAGTCCAGATCCTGGCTGTTGTACTTCAGGTTGCTCGCCATGCTCTCGTACTTGGAGTACATGAGATCGATTTGCGACTGCGGGAACTTCATGCGCATATCCTGGCCAGCACTGCAAAAAACAAAAAACAAGAGACACCCAAAATACATATGAGTAAAAGTTGCAGTCAATTATTTGGATTCGTCTTTTATGTACTCATAGTTTTCATTATTTTTTAGACCCCGTACTTTAAAAAAGTAAAGGGGTCTATTAACTTTGTCACAAAAAAAAATGTGCGTAACAGGCAGAAGGAGGCGTGGCAGACCCCATAAAGTATATATATTCTTAATCAGCATCAACAGCCGAGTCGATATAGCCATGTCCGTCTGTCCGTCTGTAAGAGCGCCTAGATCTCAGAGACTATAAGAGCTAGAGACTCCAAGCTTGGTATGTAGGTTCGTCTATATTAGAAGCAGATCGATTTTGTTTTAGATTTTGGATCGGACCACTATATCATATAGCTCCCATAGGAACAATCAGTTGAAAATCAAGTCTTAGTATGGAAAACTTTTTTGCTGTTTGAGATATTTCAACCAAACTGACAGAATATGCATAAAAGATGGTCCCATACATACTGACCAAATTTGATTGAAATCGGATTACTATATCATATAGCTGCCATAGGAACAATCAGTCGAAAATCAAGTCTTAGTATGAAAATCTTTTTTGTTGTTTGAGATAACTAAATTAAACTGACAGAATATGCATATGGGATAGACCCATACATACTGACCAAATTTGGTTGGAATCGAACTACTATATCATATAGATCCCATAGGAACAATCAGTTGAAAATCAAGTCTTAGTATGGAAAACTTTTTTGCTGTTTGAGATATTTCAACCAAACTAACAGAATATGTATAAAAGATGGTCCCATACATACTGACCAAATTTGATTGAAATCGGATTACTATATAATATAGCTGCCATAGGAACGATCAGTCCAAATTAAGTCTTAATATGAAAATCTTTTTGTTGTTTGAGATATCTTTATAATAAGTACGGGGTCTCCGACAGTCGAGTACCGCTCGACTGTAGCACCGCCGACTAGTCAATTATTAGTTTTGATTCCAAGAAATGGCTTAATATTTTATCCTAAACGACACGGTACTCAAACTAGTAGACGATGCTACGGCCAAGCATACTCGACTGCCGGAGACCTCGTACTTACTATGGAAAAGCAAACACTGCTTCAAATAAAATAATATAAATCGTTACAAATATTAATATATTTAAGTACTTAATGTACTTTATGTCCAACAAGGGGGCTCCAGTCGGCTTCAGCCGAGTGTGCTCGACTGTAAGATACCCTGTGCCGAAGGATTGACGATGCCGCATTAAGTTTAAAACTAATTATTTGTGTTATGTTACATCTGTATGTTCTAGTGAACCGATTTAAGCCAAATACGATCAAAATGTAAAAGTCATTGAATATTCCCAATCAATGAGTTCGGTTGAGACTCGAAAAAAAAATTGCATACTAAATCTATATTTTCGATCAATTGTTCACATGGCTGATATATGATATAGTGGTCCGATGTCAACCAAAGTTGACCAGGATGAATGGGGCCATCCCTTATGGTTTAAAACTCTTAAACAACAGAAAAGTTTCATTCTAAGACTTGATTTTCGACTGATCGTTACTATGGCAGCCATATGATATAGTAATCCGATTTCAACCAGATTAAGTCAGGATGTATGGGACCATCCCACATGCGTGCTATATCAGTTTGGTTCAGATATGGAATGTATGTAGCAGGTAGAAAGGAGGAAGCACTTAAAGTATATATTTTTTTTGATAAGCATCAACAGTTCGTTCGTCTGTCCATGTGATCGCCATGATCTCAGAAACTATAAGAGCGATTTTCTTTTTTTGTGTTTTTTTTTTAATTTGGTATTTAACGTTATCTATTTTTTAAGCTACTAAATTGCAACCAGATCGGGCAATCAGAACGGTAGTTATGTCTGATTTAAGGAAATATTAGCGCCAAAAAGTATGCAATAGTTTTTAAATCGTTGACGCTTGAAACTCATCAAATTCATGCCTTCACAAATTTAAAATGCATAAGATATTTTTTATATATGTATGTACATATGTATGTACATTCTGTCAAATAAGTTCCCGGAAATTCTCATTTTAAATTTTCCCTTTGAGAATATTTCAAAAAAAATTTTTTCCCAGGTTGGCACAACTGTCAGCCACTATTCTGCTAATTTGTATTGCTATGTGTCATTTAGTTTGGTTACGGCGTCATAAGGAACAAGTCAACCTTTTGTGTGCGTTGCGATTTTTACTATGGATAAAAATATCGAACAAAGAGTTTGTGTGAAATTTTGTGTTTCAAACGAAATTTCTTGGGCCAAAACATTGGAAATGTTGAAAAAAACATTTGGTGGTTCAACCATGTCGAAAACTCAAGTTTACGATTGGTATAAATCGTTCAAAGAGGGGCGAGAAGTGAACGATTTACCACGTTCAGGACGACCTTCGACCTCTTCAACTGAAGAAAACGTCGATAAAATAAAGGAAATGGTGCTCGAAAATCGTCATTATAGTTTGCGAGAGATAGCCCTAGAAATGAACATGTCTCATGAGACCGCTCGTCATATTTTGGTTGATGTTTTGGGTATGCGGAAAGTCGCAGCGCGATTGGTGCCAAAAGATCTGAATTTTCTTCAAAAACGAACGAAGTTTTTGAACAAAAATTCAACAATATCATCGAACAACCACCGTACTCTCCAGATATGGCCCCGTGTGACTTTTTCCTGTTTCCAAAACTCAAATTACCACTTCGTGGAACCCGTTTTGAGAGCATTGAGGACATCAAAACTAATTCGCAACGAGAACTAAAGGCCATCCCGGAATATAGCATTAAAAAGTGTTTCGATGATTGGATTGTTCGTTGGAAGAAGTGTATTGCCTCAGAAGGGGCCTATTTTGAAGGGGATATAATAAATTTAGATGATTGATAAGTTGTTTGTGTTTTTTTTCAAATTTCCGGGTACTTATTTGACAGAATGCATGTATATAAGAAAGTAACGGGAATTGTACAGTCTGTCTAAAACCTTTGCCGCTTGTTCTTTCTGTGTAGGGTGGGAGGTACCTATTCCTTCTGCACCGTCAGTTACACACATTGCCACTTACTTATGTATGTAAATAGATAAGTTGGAGTGCTTGCTGGCGAGGATTCGCTTACCTATTCTGTGGCATAATGCTGTTCTCCTCGTCGCTGGACATTTGATTGTGCCGCGAGATGTTGTGGCGTCGTTCCTGCTGCTCCTGCTCCTGGACGGCGCGCTTGTGTCGCATCATGTCGCCGTTGAAGTTGTAGCGCGGAATGCTCGGCGAGGAGGCGGGTGAGATGAGCTCGTGCTCGGGATATGTGCTGCCCACGCTGGAGGCATTGCGTCGTTGCGGCTGCAGTGCCGGCAGCGGTGACGAGGCCGACAAGTTGTTGCCACCAGCGGTGGCTGCACCACCACCACCACCACCGCCGCCACTTGAGCTGCCCGCCGGCGTGCTATTCGAGCCGGGTCCACCGCCGGCACCATTGCCAGCACCAAACATGCCGCCATAATCCCTGCCAGGCGATATCGGAGGCGGCGACGGCGGCGTTCGATGATGCGACGAGGAGAAGCCATCGGAATCGGGATGCTGTGGTCGCTGCGGTGTACTGCCCGCATCCACATCGACATCGTTCTGATTCTGATTGCTCTGCGGATTCGTTGGCGTCGACGCGCTCGGCGATATGTTGCACGCACCCTGGAACATCGGCAACGGCGGTATCTGCATCGGAAAACTGCCCAGATTCTTCATCATCTTCAGCTCGTTCTCCAGATTATCCATCGTTGTCCCAATGCCCGTTCCATTTGCACCGCTGCCGCCGCCGCCGCTGCCAAAGCGTTGCGCCTCCGCGTCCACGTGCGCGCTCATCGGACTGTCGCTGTTGATGTGGTTGTCGGTGGGTACCTGCATCAACAATTGAATACACTTCTTTAATAAAGTCCTCAATGATTCGGTGAGAAAAAAGTGTAAACAACATTCAAAAATAATAGAAGGGCGCTTTGCCCCCTGCTCGTTTTGCTCGCGGTGAGTGTACTCGGTGTTCCCGGTGGGCATCCGAGCATAACATTGAACAAGAAAGTTTTGTGATGTTAATGCAAACAGTGAATCAAGTTTGTATCAAAATTTAAAAATCGACAAAAAATAAATCGAGTTGTCTATATCTCCAACATCTCATGTCATAATTAGTAGGTTCAAAACACTTTAAACTTGATTTTGAGACGGTTCTATTAGATTTATAAGTACGCAATACAAAATAAATCAATAGATAAATACAAATGCATATAAAGTTGCTAGTTCTAAGGTGTGATCAATTTCAAGCTTTCATAACTTTACCAAAAATATGGCCTCTTAATTCATTATGCTCTCTACTTTACTGCATTTATTTAGGAGAGTTTAGTTAGCTCTAGGTCTAATATATGTGGATATGACACTAACGTGCAACAACAAGGAGTAGACCGTGTAGACCTACTAGAAACTTTCTTCCATTATCTCTTTCTATTTGCACCACTGATTATGCTTTCCAGAATCCTTTTCCTGTTTTATGCACCTGTGATAACTCTCTTTTTCATGTGTTCTCTTTGGAACACTCTCTCTTCTAAAGGGTGATATTTTAGGTATTATCTTTTTGTTTCACTGTCAAACATCTTCAGTTTGGTCTATAATTTAACCATGAATCGTCTCACAAACGACCTTCTGAGGCGGTTATTCGGAATGATTACATATTTTTTTTTGCCCCAAATGTAAGATCTAGACTTGGCTTAGATGTGGTTTAAGCAAGACGGTTCCACATGCCACACAGCACGGGAAAAAACAATAGCCCAACTGAGAGGCGAGTTCCGGTCCGGTCAATTGGCCGCCTATATCGTGCGATTTAACGCCTTTAGACTATTTTTTGTGGGGCTATGTTAAAGCTCATGTCTATACAGTCAAGCACGCTTCAATTGACGCATTGGAAGACAACATTGAAGCATTTATTCGTGAGATACCGCCTGAAACGTTGGACTATGCGGATGGACCATTTGAGGCGCAGTCACGGTCAACATTTGCATGAAATAATCTTCAAACATTAAATTATATGGACCATACTATCGATTCAAATAAAGCTTTCATGAATTTTTGTGAATTTAATGTGTTTTTTTGTTTTTTGAAAAACTTTTCTATAGCTCTTAAAAAATCACCCTTTATTAAGCTTTCTATTCTCTGTCATCTTAGGGCTACTTCTGGCCAACACTAACTGGGTGTCTTACACCTCAATTCTGTCTTTATCATATTCTTACTCTTCGTCATTTTCCTTTTTTATTCCTTCGATCTTAATAATTCTGTCTTCTTCACTATTTTTGGACCTATCTTTTTTTATTTCCCATGAAATTTGCAACCAACCCCACCTGTGAATAGGGGCAGAGCTCACCAAACTGGCAAATAAAATACCTCCATCGTGTCGGTGGTGTTATTAGACTAAGCTTGTAAATTCATTTAGGCTTTCTTTTCTTTTTCAAATTCTTATATTATTCTAATATTTATTGTAAAATGTATATTCATATTGTATTTGCTTGCCAGTCTCTATCATCAGCACAGTTGTGTTGACTTGACGCGATCCAAGCCTAACGCTAGAACCAGTTGAGAATTCTAAGTCGCAAAAGTGACAAACTAGATCAGGGATGCCCAGCGCCTATGCACATAGCGCTCATTTGTTTTTGTTTTACACATAGGATATGGGCTAATCCGAAAATTTTTAAACCAAGGGCAAAAACCTTTAATTGTCAATAATTTGCATGTTTTTTAATAAAAGTTGTTTTTTGTTGTAATAGAATATATTTCAGGCTTCAAATTACTAAATCAAAATGATTTTACGGTGGTTTGGTTGTTCATGGCCGAGCTTAATCAATTAATTCCTCTTTTTGCCTCTAAATTTCAATAAATCTTGTAAAAAAAGGGGTATTTTCAATGGCCAAAATAGTGGGCAATACGGTCGTCTGAGTGTTTAGAGCTTAGCTCATCTTAAAGTTTGTTTAATTTTCTTTTATTTAAGATAAAAACTGTATCGAAAAAATATTTAATATATATTAATAATTTGAAAAGAAGTGTGTGTGTAAAAAGTGTAACGTCCGCAACGTAACGTCCGCAACAGACAAAAACTAAAATTTTTAATTAAGGAGACTACTTATCTTTTTTATTGATGATGGATTGATATGGTCATATATTACACTTAATTTTTTGTATTTGGATATTTTTTGTTTACTATGCAAAATTCGCTAATATATGTGCAAATGTACGTTAACCTCAAATCGACTTCCATTCCTTGTAACTGCCGCAACGGAACTTTCAGCAAGCCTAATTTTTTTTCGAAAACAGTAAGGCTCTTATCTTAAAAAAGGTTTAAGAGTACTTTCAATGAAATGCATTTTTCAGAAAATTTCATTTAAATTCACCAATCTGAACGCGAGCTGTATCAGTTTAAACATGAAAATTTGCGTGCAAATGTAACGTCCGCAACACAGGATTAGCCCATATGGGAGTTGTGTGAGAATACACATTGGTAAGCTTCTGGCGCACATTGCAAATTACACAAACAAATTTTGCACATTACGCTTTCGGTCAACTTTCGTTGCTGGCAAAACAAAAACAATTGCATTGCATCGTTTTGATTTTGCTAATCCGAATATATTTTGTTGTTGTCTTATCGTTTGGTGTACACCGAAAAAGAAGAAGTTTACTTCGTTGTGAAACGTGTGACGCGTGTGTTTTTTTTTTAAGAAACATGTTTCTATTTTTTTTTCTGTGTACACATTGAAATAAAAAATTATTTTCGTTTCATGTGTGCGTGGGCATTTTTTTTATTTGTATTGGTGCGTGCACATCCATAAGGCAGCTTTGGGCACCCCTGAACTAGATGTAAGGCTGTGTTACTGCATTAATAAATAATTAACTAAACCTAATTCTGCAAATGAACAAATTCCAATGAGTTAACTCGACTAATGGTAAACAAAAATGATCAAGTTAAAGAATAAGGAAAATCGAGTTGTCGATATTCAAAAGTGATGTATTTTGCCATCCCTATATATATTATAGTATTTAGTACACACCTTGAGATCGCTGCTCTCGCTGTCAATCATATTGCCAACGGAGTTGAGGGCCGCCTCGACCAGCATGCTGGCTGAGGATGAGTTGGCGCCGACGCCGACGCCAACGCCAACGCCAGCGCCGGCGCCGCTCAGTCTTGCGTTGGCGTTGTTGTAGAAGGAGCTCATGAAGGATTGCGAGTGACTTAGCGAGTTCATTTGCATTTGAGGCGGCTCGACGCTGCTCGGCGCTGTGCTGCCGCCAGTGGGTGTGAGAGCACCAGTGTTGACACCACCGCCACCGCCACCAGCAGCACTTCCGCTGCCGCCAGCACCACCACCACCATTGGCACCGCCATTTGCCGCCGCACTGTGATGATACTGTGACATGGCGGCAGCGGCAGCGGCGGCAGCAGCAGCGGCCGCAGCATTGTTATTCGACTCGACGACATCCAGGAAGGAGCTGTTCTCGTCCTCCTCGCGGCTGTGGGCGCTATGCTGGTGCTGATGCTGGTGGCTGGCGTGGCTGGCGCTGGCGCTGCTCATGAGACGCGCCAGAAAGTCGCGATTCTGGCCCAGCAATTTGCTGTGCTCATCCACGGCGCTGGGTGGCACAGCAAAGCCCAGATCCTGGCCAGAGCTGGCGCCACTGGACAACTGGCCGCAGCTGACGGCGGCGACAGCTGGAGCACCGCCAGCACCACCACCTGGAACATTGGTGGTGGCATCGTTGGCCACCTCGCTGCCATCGCTGAGATGACGATCGTCGGCACCGATCCACTTTTTGCTGCCCTTGCTGACCACCAGATTCTGGCCCAGAGCCGCATTCATGCCGGCAGCATGGCGATAACTGGCGTCTCCATGTGGCTGCTGTGCCGCCTGCTGATGCGGATGCGAATGCGAGTGGGCGTGATGCGGATGCGAGTGCGAATGCGAGTGCGGATGCGAGTGCGATTGATGGGAATGATGTTGTTGTTGCTGCTGCTGCTGCTGCTGTTGATGTTGCTGCTGCTGTTGTTGCTGCTGCTGCTGCTGCTGTTGCTGCTGCTGCTGCTGCTGATGATGATGATGATGATGCGACGTCGCCTCATCGTCATCCTCATCGTCGTCATCATCATCGTCGAGGCCAACGCCCATGTGTCCCATCATATGACCCAATTTGGCGGGATCCTCGCCAGCGCCCGCCATCGCTGAGACAGCAGCGGCAGCGGCAACCACCTGTTGCACCTGCTGCTGGGCGCTCAGTCGCTGCGCTGTCGTTGTGAGGAAGGACTCGACGAGACTCAGCTGGGCATTCTGTTTGCGACGCACTTGCTCCAAACGCACATTCTCCTCCTCATCGTCCGGATCGTGCAGCTGCTGCTGATGATGTGCTGACGACTGTTGCTGCTGCTGCTGCTGTTGTTGCTGCTGCTGTTGCTGCTGTTGTTGCTGCTGCTGGTGGGCGTGTGCATGCGAGTGGGCGTGACTGTGACTGTGGGCGTGGTACTGCGGCTGCTGCTGCTGCTGGTGCTGATGCGACAAATGCGATGGCGATTGATCCAAGTGACCGCCATGAAGTTGTTGCTGTTGCTGTTGCTGCTGCTGCTGCTGTTGGTGGCATTGCTGGGCGTGTTGCTGCTGTTGATGTTGCTGCTGTTGCTGCAGTTGTTGCTGCTGCTGTTGCTGCTGCTGTTGTTGCTGCTGTTGTTGCTGCTGCTGCTGTTGCTGTTGCTGCTGGGCGGCAAGTGTTGCTGTTGTCGGCTCCTTTTTGCGCTTGCGCTTCCTGCCCACACCAGGTGGACCACCCGATAGGATGCTGTTGCCCACTGTTGTCGGCGTTGGCGCCACCGTTGGCACCTTCTCGCCAAAGATGCTGGAGATCTTTGAGCTGAGCAGCGAGAGATTCGGCTCGTTGCGGCACAGATCCTTGATGGACTTGCCGCTCTTTTTGATCGCCTCGAAGATGTTGTCGTCACTGTACTCGGTGTCGCTCTGCATCGAGCTGCTCAGCATGGAGTTCTGGTTCTGATCCTCGAGACTCTTGCGGCGTCGTCGCGGTGCTTGCTCTGTGAACGAGGAGACGACGGCAGCGTTAGGGCGTGCCGACTGCCCCACCGATCCAACAACTGGACCACCACCACCCACAACAACTGGCTTACCCAAAAAGTCAACCTTCATTCCGCCCGAGTACGCATCGAACGTGTACGCCACACTCCGCTCGATCTTCGGCATCTGCTCCTGCGTGTAGTTGTGCACCTTCTTGTAGTGGAACTGCAGGCACTGCTTTGTCGTGAACGCGGCATTGCATTCCGGTTCCGCGCACCTGCACATAGAGTATGGCATTAGTCGGTGGATCATCGGACAGAGAAGAGACAATAAATGTGGGAATGGAATGGAATGGAATGGAGCACAAGTTGGGCAGGTTACGGAGGTCAGCGGGAGAAACAAAATATGCGAGATGGTAGAGAGAGTGCGAAAGAACGAAGGGAGACTGGGAAAAGCAGATAAACATGCTTGATCCTGAAGTTTGAAGAAGTTGACCAAGATCCCTATATTACTAAATTACTTTACACTTCACTTGTTCGACCTATTCTGGAGTATGGCTCTTGTGTATGGAGTCCCCAATATATAGTAAGATTCATCAGCACAAAATAGAATCTGTAAAAAAACAGTTTCTTTTCTCTGACTGGAATACTAACATTCGCTTGCCTCCTTATCGTAGTAGACTCTTATTGATGAATCTTCCCTTTCTTTCTCGAAGAACAGTGCTTGGTGTAGTCTTTCCACACAATTAATAGGCCAAATTAGTTTCCCTGTCCCGATTAGATCTTCTAAAAATGTTCTTCCCCTTTCCCTTCAATCCTGTACAACGAACTATGCTATTCATAACCCATTCCGTGTACTTTGCTGTAACTATAATAGTTTGTCTCATTTTATAAGCAATTCTTCTTCCATTCCTTCTCTTAAAACAATTTATTAATTTCCCATTTCGCTAGCTTATAGTTAATTTATGATTTTTTTTTCGCAACTAGTTTTATACCCTGGGGGTATATTAAGTTTGTTCAAAAGTATGTAACAGGTAGAAGGAAGCATCTCCGAACCCATAAAGTGTTTATATTCTTGATCAGCATCAACGGTCGAGTCGATATAGCCATGTCCGTCTGTCCGTCTGTCTGACGGTCCGTGTAAACGATAGGATCTCAGAGATGGTAAGAGCTAGGACTACCAAATTTGGAATGAAGACTCCCTATAATGTCAGGCAGAACAAGTTTATGTTAAAATTGTGCCACGCCCACTGTGGGGGGCGTAATTCATCAAAAACTGACAGCACCTTTTATTTTGGCTTTTAAGTTTTAAATTTTATTTTGTTTTATATCAACGGGTGTGAAATCATGCCCAGAAGCTAATCACCAACTTTCACCATAAATAGTGAAGATATTAACAATTTTGTCCGAGGTATTTTAATGGCAATTCTATAAATAGAATAGAATTAATGGTCAATTAATTCATTTTACATTTCCCCTGCCAGAATGTTTATCGAATTTGTCATCTTAAATCCAAGTTGGGGCGTGGTGGATGCGATAAGTGCTCGGCAAGCGAATCGGGAGATCGAGGTTCGAATCCCGGTTATGTCGATGCAAATGAATTTTAATTATTTTATGTTTTTTTATTTCTATTTTTATTTTTAAAATTGGTTTAAATCATTTATCTTATTATATATGTATGTAGCTGCCACAAAAAAGATAGGTCAATATTTGGGGATAATTACGAGAATTGCATGTGCATCTAATCTTCGGCATGCCGAAGCCTAGGCCCAGGGTATATTACTGTCGAGTGCACTCGACTGTTCTGCTTGTTTTTGTCTGTCTTTGTCTCTGACTGTCTGCTTGTCCGTCCGTAGAAAAGAAAAGACGTGAGCTAAGAGTTTGGAAGAAAGAAGTCAGGAGATTGCGGACAGGATTGATCAAAGGGTTGACGTGACCAAGAGATCGCATTTATGTTGAGGAGATGGCATTAGAGGCTTAAAAATTGGAAGATTGTGGAACAGGGGAAAGACTATGGATGTGAGAAATTAGAGAGCCTGGACATAGACTGGAAGACGAGAAATGGAAGAGGAAAGAAGGCCCAGGGGCTAGAAGACAGCATGAAAGAGAGAGATGTGGGCAATGGGATATTATAGTGAAAATAAAGGCAGAAAATGGATGAAAACTGGAAGATAGAAAATGTAGATGGCAGTATAAAAAATAACTATGCTTTCCTAACAATTTTTAATGGACTTAGGGCATTAAAGAAACAGAAGGAAATATATAGGGAGGAAGGTGATGAACTTTAAAGTAAGAAATAGATTGCGAATATTGAACTTACTTAAATGGGCGCACACCCGAATGCGTCAGCATGTGGATCTTCAGGTTGCTGCGATTCTGGAAGAGTTTCTGGCAGCGGGGACAACTCACCACTGTGGAGTTGCGACTGTGCACCTCCTTCGAATGGCGCTGCAATGCCGCACGCGATCCTAGAAGTTTTGAACATAATTTACACTGAAAATCTCGTAAAACTTCAGCCATATCTAAAATGAAATTGTATGAAGAAAATGAAATTTTCGGATTGTGGTGATTTTGAAAGAAAATTAGTGAATTACACAAAATTCATAGGTAATCGAAACCAATTCAACAACAAACGAACTATCAAACAAACAAACAAACAATCAACACAAAAAGCCCAAAAAGAAAACACATAAAGCATAATACACTAGATCGAAACTAAACTAAAACATACATATGTTGATGGTGATAATATAAGTATATTGGATATATTACATAATCCGGTACAAAACTAAGTGGGGAAAACCAAAGACAAAGACAAACTGAATATTTACCAAAAGCAAATCATTCACTAAAAGCGATTATACAATGATGCAATTTACGAATGATGATGATGATGATAATGATAATGATAATGATAATGATGATGAGGATTTGGACTTGAATGTGGGATTTTAAATGGGTCTTGACTGCCTCGATTTAGCTATTTTAAGAGTTCTTACTGTTAAATTCTCTTTAAATCTCTATATTTCATTTACGATATTCAAATAATATGCTATATTCAAAATTAATTAATAAGTATCTCTATATTCCATTTACGATATTCGTATCTGAATGGTTGAAGACTGAAGACCTAGCATAACTTACGATATTCGCATTATATGTAGTTGAAAGTTAGTTAAAATTGTAGACTGAATATTTTTATTTCTATAAAAAGTTAAATAACTTTAATTTAATAAAATTATGGAAATAAGTCAATTATGACCAATTATGTATTTACGATATACGAATTTTTATCGAAATAATTATCCTAGATCCTGTAGATTGTATACCTGTAGACTATGCACCTATTTATATGAAATGGGCTTTATTTTTTCTAAAAAAACATTTACGATATTCGACTTTTAAATGAAATTACACATGTTTTTAGCAAAAGTCAAATTTTAAATTAGACATTTTAGACTTGATATGAATGTAAATAATCCTATGTGTGTGGTCAGACTATGTATACCTGTAGACTATCCACCTATTTATAAATATGAAATGGGCTTCATTTTTTCTAAAAAAAACATTTACGATATTCGACTTTTAAATGAAATTACACATGTTTTTAGACATTTTAAATTAGACATTTTAGACTTGATATGAATGTAAATAATCCTATGTATGTGGTCAGATGCCCCAATAAAAATACGATAAGAAAGCAAAGAAAGTGATAAAGAAAGTATTGATCAATTTGGCATTACAACTCAAAGAGAAAAGGCATGAAGATGAGAGGCGGTTACAGATGCGTGTATTGGCGAATTTTAGTTGGTTAGTAGTTACGACTAAGCACAAGTTGCGTTAATTTACGTTATTAGTACATACGATATTCGTGGTGTGTGTGAGGGATGTGTGTGAATTTGAGTGTGTGTTTTGATACATATGAAGAAGCAGCAGTATATCTAATATAGAGTTAATGCGAGCTTACGATATACTTTACGATATTGAGTGTTACGATATAGCGAGCTTACGATATTGGCTGCTAGACTTGCACATTCGATGCAGAATAGTAGCTAATACATTGTTTATTTTTTTTTTGACAAATTACGTTTACGATATTACGCTTACGATATTGAGAGACAGTCTACGCAATTTATGTTATGCTAGAGAGGTTCGAGAGTGAGAGATTTGCAGGCGTGGCATTCGCAACTTACCGCTGTGCACACGCTTAATATGCGCCTTCAGCTTTTGCGGCTGACAAAATTTGCGACCACAAAAATCGCAAACGGGTCGCGATCGATTCGGATTCGAGGCACAGCCATAAGTCCGATGCATCTCCAGATAGTTGAGGCGCAGGAAGAACTTGTTGCAGAACTGGCACTGATACGCCCCCTTGCCGTCGTGCTTCTCCGCCGCATGCTTCATGATGTTGTCCTTGCCCAGCACCGCCTCCCCGCACACCTTGCAGTGATACTTCCGGATGGTCAGACTCATCGATGGATCGTGAAAAACTGAGCAGTGCGTGCGATAATACAGCGGATGTTCAAACTTTAAATTGCAACCGCCACAATCTGTTTTACGAATAGAAATCGAAATAGAAATATAAATAGAAATGTGTCATTGTCATAATTCAGTCATGAAATCATTGCACAGACGCCAATGATATTTGCCAAAAAGAAAGCTTATAAATTAGATCAGGGGTGCCCAAAGCTGCCTTATGGATGTGCACGCACCAATACAAATAAAAAAATGCGCACGCACACATGAAATGAAAATAATTTTTTATTTCAATGTGTACACAGAAAAAAAAATAGGAACATGTTTCTTCAAAAAAAAAAACACACGCGTCACACGTTTCACAACGAAGTAAACTTCTTCTTTTTCGGTGTATACCAAACGATAAGACAACAACAAAATACATTCGGATTAGTAAAATCAACACGATGCAATGCAATTGTTTTTGTTTTGCCAGCAACGAAAGTTGACCGAAAGCGTAATGTGCAAAATTTGTTTGTGTAATTTGCCAATGTGCGCCAGAAGCTTACCAGTGTGTATTCTGACACACTTTCCATATCCTATGTGTAAAACAAAAACAAATGTGCGCTGTGTGCATAGGCGCTGGGCATCCCTGAATTAGATTGATCGTAGAGCCAGCGATCAAAGCTGATTGAGCTTTTGGGAAAGCTTTTTGTTGAAAAGCTAACTGAACCTAATGAGTTCGCTTTAATTATTGGATTATTCTCTCAAAAAAAAGGTTTCCTATTGTAAGATTTTGATTTTTTGCTTTACCATGTGAGACAGTTTTGTAACAAAAAAATAAAGCAAATAAAATAAAGCTTTCAAAGCTCTTACTATAAAAAGTAGATTAACTTGTTTATGAAAATCAACTTTCCAATAAGAGCTTACAGGGTAAGATGAATGGTACATAGTAGTCTTTTAATAGTGTCTGTTTAGTGAGAAAATCTGGCTGATTAATAAAGAAAAAGTGTGAAAACAGCTTTAAACAGCTTTTAGAGAGCTGTAAAACTATAATCAAAAATTTTTACGTTGGCATAATTTAAGCACATCAAAAATCAAAGATGAATGCTGTGGGTAATCATTTAAAAGAGTTAGTTGGCTGAAGTAATCGGACTGATTAAGAAAAAGGAGCTTCAAAAAAATGGCTAAGCTTTAACAAAAGTAGTTGAACTCTTATTGAGTACAAAATTAAAGCAGCTGTGTAAGTAAATGAGACTTCACAAGAAGTGCGAAAAGAACTGACTGATTGAAAAGAAAAGGTTCGAAAACAGCTTTAATCAGCTTTTAAATAGCTTTGAAGCTTTTATAAAGCAATTGTTATGTGACTATAATTTAAGCACAAATTAAATCAATCAGCTTCAAAAAAAAAGAAGCTGTGTAGAGCTTTAATGAGCTTTCAAAGCTCTTATAGACTTTCGGCTCGAAGTTTAAGCAAATTTAATAAAGCTATATATGAATTAAAGAGAGTCAGTCAACGATAAATGATAGAAAAACAGCTTTAATCAGCTTTTAAATGGCTTTGAAGCTTTTATAAAGCAATTGTTATGTGACTATAATTTAATCAGCTTACAAAAAAAAGCTGTGAAGAGCTTTAATGAGCTTTCAAAGCTCTTATAATTTGCTAAAGACTTTCGGCTCGAAGCTTTAAGCAAATTTAATTAAGCTATAAATGATAAATGATAGAAATACTCCATCAATATTCAATCGAGTCAGTTTAGCGAGTGATGACTGTGCTTACTTGTCTTCTCGGTGTGCTTCTTGCGCCACATGGTGTTGCAGTCGTCGCTCCAGTAGAGCAGCTCCATCCCATTGCGCAGATCCCGACAGCTGACGAAATACGCCTGGCGATCGATGGAGACGAGATTGACATTGCGATCCTCGTAGCTTGGAGCTGGTCGGATGAATCGCAGCCAATTGGAGGCATTCGGGTTGTCGCAGCACAGCAGATACGATTTATCGGCGCCCGCCTCGCACATCTCAAAGATCCACTTCATGTCGCTGCCCTCGCGCACCTCCCCCGTCTGCACCGGCTGCCCGATGAGCGGTCCCAGCTTGGTAAACGCTCTCACCTCGGTCCGGGCAAAAACGCCCGTCACATTCGGCTCCACATTGTGGAGCTCGAATTCGGCGGGCACGGATGCCTCGGCAAACGTGATCAATGGCTTCGTTTCCAGCTCGGATAGCTGGGATGTCTCATCCATGTCCATGTCCTCCATGTCATCCTCGTCGTCGTCGTGTCGCGGTCTGCCATGTTTCGCCTGACGCTGTGCGTCCGCCTTCAATTTGGCCAATGCCTCCAGATTGCGACGCTCGATCCACTCGGCCAGATCGACGGCATCGGTGACATTGCCGCAGGCGTTGCGCAGCGGGCACAGCTTGTGGTCATGGGAGATGGAGCATTCGCGGCAGGATTGCTGCGACCTGAAGGCAATGTCGTGCTCATCCTCCTCCTCGACAAAGTTCTGCTCCATTTTCATTTCGCGCGCCAACGCCTCCTCGTCCAGTTCCTCGTCGTCGTCGTCGTCCTCATCTGCAGCTCCGGCCACGGAATCATCCTCCGGCTCATCATAACTGCTGGGTGGCAGCATCACGGACGCTGCTGCTGCTGCCGCTGCAGCTGCTGCGGCTGCTGCTTTGCTCGATTTCTTGCCGGGATTCTTGCTGCGCACATGGAAGTTGCCCAGTTGTCCGTTGCTGGCCGCGTTGTTCGCATCCACGAGATCGACGCCGCTGGAGAGTTGTGGCAATGCCGACAGCTGTTGTTGTTGCTGATGTGATGTGTGTAGCTGCTTCTGCTGCTGCAGTTGCTCCTCTTCCTCATCCTCATCCTCCTCGCTCTGCTGCTGCGCCGCTGCCGCTGCCGCCGCTGCTGCTGCCGCCGCGGCGGCGGCCGCTGCTGCCTTTTTGAGGCAGAGCGCATTGGGCAACGTCTCCTTGCTGCTGGCCTCCAGCTCGCTCTTAATCTTCTCCGCAATGCGACAGTCGAGCACCTCGGGCAGCGCCGACGATGCTGCCACCGCCGCTGCCGCGGCCGCTGCTGCTGCGGCGCCGGCCTTTAAGGCGGCAGCGGCCGCTTTTGCCTCCTGCTTCTTGGATGATTTTGTGCCGCTGCTGCTGCCAAAGTTGCTGCCACCGTTGTTGTTGTTGTTGTTGCTGCTGTTGCTGTAGCCACCTTTGACCTTGCCACCGGCATAACCGTTGAGTGCGTCGGTCGAAAACTGCACGCGCTTCTTGTACCGCTTGCGCTGTGGCGGCGTGGGCGTGGCCATGGGCAGAGCGCCGCCCCCCAGCGACTCCAGGCTGGCGTTGCCGTTGCCGTTGCCATTGAGACTGAGATTCAAATTCAAACTGAGACTCTCCGAGGGGGGCGCAAAGTCTTTGACGCTGAGATTTGGCTCCAGTTTGAAATTGCCATCGAATCCCTTGGTGGGCGTGTGGGCGGGCGACGGTGGTGGCAGACTAAAGTCAGAGAGAGAGAGAGAGAGAGGGAGTGAGTTAGAGTGTACACTGAGCGAAATAATCAATAGTATAAGCAGTACTCAATTCAGGAAAACAATTGTTAATGTATGCAAATTTAAACAAGACTCAAACCATCCTGGAATTTCGAGTCTTCTCTTATAAATATTGTGTACACTGATCAAAATAATCAAGCATGTATGCATGTATCTCTTAACTAAATACCAAAATTCGAATCATTCAAGGGCTTCAAAACTTCCCCAAATTTCACTACACTGATAAAAAAAAGGATCTAAAATCAAGATTTTGGTCTCAGAACTAAGAACATTGGTCTAAAAACTGCGTCGAGAACATGAAAATCTTGAAGTAAGAAAACACATCTTGATTCTAAGAACATTTTAGTTAAGACCAAGTTCTTATTTTTAAGACCATGAATTCTTATATTTTCAAGACCACAAATCTTATTCTTATTCTTATTTAAGACCAAAAAGTTTTGAATACTCAAGACAAAAAATCTCAAATTAAGATTAAGCTTCTTAACAATTTCAGAAGCATGAAGTAAGTTTTAGTTAACTTGAGGTCTAGTAATGTCGATATGACACTAAACAACAAACATGGCTCGGTATCCAAATGTTTCAAGAGATGCCAATCTCTATCATCAGTACCGTTGTGCTGACTTGACCAGCGTTCCAAGCCTTTGAGAAACCAGAACCAGTTGTGAATTATTGGTCTCAAGAAGTGAAACAATTTTAAGATTTTTGTTCTTATTTTAAGAGAAAAAGATCTAAGATCTAAGATTTTTATTCTTATATTAAGAACTAAACCTTTTTTAAAATAATATTCTTAGTTTTAGTAATTTGGTCTTAAAATGCTCTTATATTAAGAACAAAATATTTAAGATGAATGTTCTTGATTTTAGAAAGTGGTCTTTTTTTTTCAGTGTAGCATTTAAATTCCAAGTACAATTTAATTTATAATTTAAGCATTGTAGTAATTTATTATTTTTAAACTTAAAAGTGAGCTTACAACTTTCCATCTTCTAAAAATAAAGGCATAATACTTGATCAAAGGTCATAGCATTGAGCAGGCTTTAATTGAAGTTGTGTAGACTTCAATTGATTGTAAAAAAAGTTTTTGAAATAAAAATTTATTTACTTGCTTCAAGTTTTCTTCAACTTATTATTATTATTATTATTGTGGGAGTTAAAGGCTCTTAAAGATTTTACAAACTTATATTGTTAATAATAATAATAAGATATTGCTGAAATGAATTTCTTTGACCTGCTCTAATATCAATTCGGCGAAATTCTGCGGATTAATATCACTTTGAGTTGATGAGTTTTAGTCCGATAAAGTGAAAAACGATCATTTTTAAATACTAAGCCTAAATTCAAAGTGAATTAACGCATTTCACTGAATGCTACAAATATAATATAAAGTAATAAACTGAACAGGCCTGTTTATAAAATGAATAGATAAACAATCAGGGTTGCCACAGATATCGCAAGCGAAATAGAATTCCGCAGAAAGCAATTCCGCACGGAAATTTCCGAGGTGCCATAGAACTTCGAATGATTTAATGTTCTTTTAGCAATGTCACCAACCTTTTCGAACTAGGCTGCTAAGGGTTGACACCCTCTCAGATTAAATTACCCAAGTTTAGCAACTTTTTTAGGTTTTTCATTGCAGAACAAAAAGTTTTTAATTTTTTTCTTATTTAATTTATATAATTTAATTTATTTATATAATAATTGACTTTGTTTAGCTTCAAAAAATTTAAAAGCAATTGACGCGACAAAATAAAAGTTACTCGACAGCTCTAGCGACTGTCTGCCATTAGTCTGGCAACTCTTCGTGACGAATGTTTTCACGAATTGCACAATAAGTTTAAGGTTTTTTTCGGAAAAAACTTGATTTACCTCAAAAGATCTGTTTTTTGAATGCTTAATTTAAAGAAAACAGAAATGGTTCCATATATATATTTTAAATACCCTACTTCGAATTCTTCAAAATCTAAATCCAACTAGGTGGCAGCATCGGACGCCAGCGGATTTAGCGCTAGTTTATTTCGCGTAAACTTATTCTGCGAATTGACACAGCGAAATGAAATTGAGGTGAAATTCAAGCGAAAGCGATTTCTGTGGCATTCCTGAATATTTTATACTTTTAAAACTAATTTGCATGCATATTTTCAGTATTTAATACGTATTTAAATAACACTCAATTCGAGGTCATTTGAGCTGAATTTGAAGCACAGCTTTTTCTCTTTGTGTAAGCAAAAAGCCGGAGACTTTGTGGGACAGCATCGAAAAGTGGGTCGCCAAAGTGCGTTATTTCTCTGCCTACAATGTGCAGTGGTCAGCCTAGCACCACCCAACCACCCAGCCACCCAACCACCAAATACTTAGCCTAGTATCAGCCCTAGCATTCTCTTCTCTCTATTCTCTATTCCCATTCCTTCCCTTCGCTCCTCTGGCCTCGCGTTGTCTTGCGTTTAATTAATTTCGCTTACGCTTTTGCCGCTGCTTTGGGGATGTCCAACTGTGGTGCGGTGGTGTGCTGTGCTGTGCTGTGGTGCGGTGGTGCGTAGCTGTGTTGCTTGGCTGCCTGACTGCCTGACTGCTTTGCTGGATCGACTTCTATTTAATTTTCATTGCAATTTCTTTGTATTTGCGGCAAACTTGAACTTTAAGCGAATATCGTAAGTCTTCCTATTGTGCAATTGCATAGCTAGGGTTGCCCTGCCCTCAATATGAAACAGTAATTGAATATACCAACTCATTTTTTATTTTTTAATTCTTTTAAAAACAGCTTTACCTTTCAAAAAGCCAAACTAATGTTGAATATCGTAAGTGCCTTCTATTGGAATTCCGCTGCTTGCAATAACATAACTAGGGTTGTTTAATACAAATGAATACCCATTGGAGACAATTGCAAATTCGTGGTTACACTTAACAGTGATCTAAACGATAGTCGAATATCGTAACTGCCTTTATATAAGTATATTTCTAAAAACAAAAGCATAAAATTGGGTTTCTCTAATCAATTTGAAGTAGAGAGATATGTTGAAAGTAGCACAACTTTAAAATTTATTAGAAAAAAGTGAAATCGAATATCGTAAATATTGTTATATTGTAAATTATTTTGTATTTTTTGAAATTGTAGTGAATATCGCAAATGTTATTGTACAATTTACGTTTTAGGGGAACTTTTCCAACCGTCTCAAAAATATGTAAGGTATTAACATTTACATATGTTTTGCAGTGCATTTTGAGCTTGCAGTCAATATCGTAAGTGATTTAAAGCAATACACAAGCTGGTCTTTCATATTTTTATTTTATTTGATTTCATTTCATGCTAAAAATTATAAACAAAAAACATGAACAGCTTAAAAGCTTCACATAACTTATAATTAAAACATTTTGAATCATAGCCAATATCGTAAAATGTGTTTTTAGCGCTGTTTAACAATGTATTTTTAATTAGGGATTAAAACCGAAACGAATATCGGTTTCAGTTACGGTTTCGGTTATGTTCTCATTTAAGTTTTCAGTTATAGGTTACGCAAAATCTTTGAATAAAGGTTTCGAAACGGTAAACCGGTTTTTGTATGTTTCGGTTTTGAAATACCGGTATGGTTTCGGCTTACAAATAATAAATTTATTTGCAAATATATAACTATATTAATAATATAAAAATAAAAATTAATAAGGCATTACTTTCTTAATGTTTCATTCCCACATTTATTTCACATATAATTCAAAAATAAAAATAAAAATCAAAATAAAATACAAAACTAATAACAAAATATCAGAGATAAAATGGAAACAATTCAAATATTTTCGTTTTGAATTATTTTTAGCTTGTTTTTGTAATTTTTTTAATGAAAATTGAAATTAAAAAATTGCTTTTCAAATTGTATTTACAAGTTATACCATAACTCTTATTTGCAATTTTTAAAATAACAACTAAAAATGAAACTTTTTTTCAATTTGTATTATAAACATTGGAAAAAAAAATATTTATTTTTGGATGCATGAAAAACCGAAATTAACCCTTATAAATGAAACGGTTACATAACGGTTATTTCGGCTTACAGAGTTTCGGTTTTAAGGTTTCGATTAATATAAAATTTTTTTTTCGGTTACGGTTTCAGTTACGGTTTAAAATTTAAATCGGTTTTTAAGGGTTTAAATCCCTGTTTTTAATTATTGAACTTTTTTTTTAAACACATAAAGTTGCTTAACTCATTAAACAATTAGCTAATTTTTGTTATTAACATAATTATAGCAAAGTCTCCTCTTATTCAGTTCGTATTTACCCGGTTTTTTTTTCTACATTCTCTGTTATATTTTCAATTAGCCAAACATTCAAACCTCGTACCTGCATGGCTATTCAGCAACTGGTTGTTCTACCTTAAAGCCCCTTCTCTCCCTCTCTCTCACACTCCATAGCTGTCTCTTTCCCTTTCTCTTTGTATCTCTTTTCCCGCATTTTTGTGTTGCTTCTTTTACTGTTTTTTCCCTTAAGCTTTATCGTTTTTTTTTCAGTTTTAGTATTTTATTTTGTCCATGTTTGGACGCCAATTGCAGCGTCTAGTTTTATACTTACATATGTACATATGTATATGTACATATACCTCTTTCCTCTCTCTCTCGCTTTTCTGCTTTCTACCGCCCGCTAGATGGCGCTCTCATTGACCCCTTGTTTTCAGCTCATATCCATTAACCTATTCTCAGGCAGAAAAAAGTTTCGTGCACAGGAAATTCATCAGTGCAATGCCGCCAACGTTAAGTGTAGACCGTGTGGCAAATAATGTTGCTGTTGTGGAGATTGTCGTTGTTGTTGTTGTTGTGGAGGTTGTTGTTGTTGTTGCCAGTAAAATTGCACATGGTCCACAGCAAACGCGAACATTGTGCGTTTTCCCAGCATGTGTAAATCGCTGTGTTATATCTGTGTGTGTGTGTGTGTGTGCGTACGTCTGCTTTGTCTGTGTTTTGTGTGTGTGTGTGTGTGTGTGTGTGTTATCCTTCATTAAATCCTCCACCTTAGGACCTTAACAATAATATCGAAAACAGTGACAGAAACAAAACCTTCGTCCTCCACCTCCACCTCCACCTCCTTCTTCATCTGCTCTCCAACTACGCCACTTATCCTGCTCCACTTTGTGCCTCACCACCCACACTGCCCCCCTCTTTGCTGCCCACATGGGTTTTCCACACACACACACATAGAGCTGAAGTTTTCAGTTCGGTTTCTGCCTGTGTTTTTTTTTGTCCTTCTGTTTTCAGTTTTCTGCTATGCTCGGCGCTTTCTCTATTTCTGCCCCTCAACTTTCTCTGCTCTCTCTCTCTCTCTCTCTCTCTCTTTTTTGCTCTCTTTCTCTCTCACTCTCACTCAGTCTCTGGCATTGCCATTAATGTGCTTGCTTGAGGGCGTTGGGCTAAAAAGGGGGTTGCTTGTATTTCAAATGGGGGCTGATTCGGCATCTGATTCAGTTTTCGTGTGCGTTACTCGTTGGCGCATTAAGTACACTCATACTTATACAACCAGCACACACACACACACACACATATATATATATATAGATGTTTGTGCCTTTTTGGCGAAAATGTCGAAAATGCGCAGAAATCAACACGAAATGTTTGTATGAAAAAGCCAAAGAAAATGGCAAAGGCAAAGGCGACATTCGTGCACAGTGGTTCAATTTGTTTGTCCTCCTGTCTCTTCCTATATGTATGTGTGTGTGTGTTTGTGTGTGTGAGTGTTGAAGCTGTTGATTATGTTAGCTGTGGGAAATGTGTGCAATGGAACCCAAGGGAAACGTGCTAAGAATTACAATTCAGCGCGACAACTTTGTCTCGTGTTTTCACCAACAGCGAAATGTCCTTACAAATATATATATAGTGCTTTCTTGAAAAGCTTAAAGAGATCAGATCACATGACTGAACAGCTTTAAAGTAAAGCAGAGCAAAGCATTATCATTAGGAATATTTAGTGATCAATGGAGACTAAGTAAAAAAATTCAAATAAATTATGATAAAAAAAAAAAAAAATTATGATAAATGGATCAAACAGATTTTTAAAGCTCAGCTTAAGATCAGGTAGCCTAATAGTATAAAGCGGTTAAAAGCTACTGAAACAATAAGAAAGCTCCCAAGATAATATTATGCGGAGCTTATGTGCGAAACAAAAGAGCTTTGACAGATTATGTTCAAGAAGAATAAGACCTTTAAAGTATATTACTTTACAGAAAAAAAAAATCCGGTATATTTAGCCCGAATTCAATCCGAAACGATGTCAGAAGTGGGGTAATCTTGGATTTTCTTAAACCAAGTATGAAATACTTGATTTTTTCAATCCCGTATTCAATCCTGAAATTCTTAAATTCAGGCTACAAAATTTTTATTAATTATAATGTTTTTCGTTACATTTAAACTTTTTAAAAAAAAAATTTTTTTTTAAGATTTTTTTTAAACTAGTTTTTAAACTTCTTTATTTAATACATATTTTTTTTAAATATTTTTTTTTTAACTGTTTTGTATTTTTAACTTTTTTTTTTTTAATTGACGAGGGGAATCGAACCCATATTTTTTTCAAACTGGAGTCGGCGACTCTAACCATTGAGCCACCGGACCGGTTCAAATGAGAGAGGCCGAGAGAGAATTTTCCTCTCGCGCTCAGCAAATGTGCATTTTCTTATTTTAATCCCGATACAGGCTTGATTATTCAGCTTAATCCTGAATACATACTTAAAAAATGCGAGCTTAAATTAAGTATTTTATGCTTGATTTTAGAATGCCATTTTGTTTCTGTGTTCTTAAAGCTTTCGGGCTGAAACTCATTTTTATTTTGATGTTACTGATAAGCAGTGAAATTGGCTAAATAAAGCTTCTGCACAGCTTACACAGATCACATGGCAGGACAAAATAGAGCTTTTAAGTAAGACGAAGTTTTAAAGATGCCCAAATAAAGTTTTCGAATAATATTAATTGGAAAAGCGGATCTTTGTCAGAGCTTTCATTCTACAAGCTAAAACTTAGAAGATCAGCTTAAGCTTTAAAAGCTCTTCAACAGAACTGAGCTTATTTTCAAGCAACGTTTATTGGCTATAAAGAATGATAAACAAAGGTTTTTGAGAGCTTTCAATGTTAATTCCATAGTCAAACAATAGCTTTAATGAAATGTAAGGCAGAAAACGTTCGTTATAGCCTGGCTCGACTGTAGAACGATAGATACATAGCTAATGGCAGGGGAAGAAATGAAGGTAAGGCAATGGAATCAGCTTAACCATTGGCATTTTCACATTGCAGGCTGAAAATTAAGTTTGCGGGTGGCTTAAGGAAAGCGAAGCGGAGACGAAAGGGGAGATGCAGGAGGAGGCGGAGGTGTGTGCTTGTGTGGGGAATTGGGGATTGAAAGCAACGCACAAAGCGTCAAATGGCGCGCTCGTTGCAGCGTTGCAACAACAACAACGAGGCGTGGCAAGGTGAAAGGCAGCGGCAACCTCACGAAAACACGCGGCGCATTCACATTTGGGTGAATTTGCTGGGTGGGTTTTGATTTGGAAATTCAGACACAACAACACACATAAACATACACACACTCACACACACACACTGAGACAGAGAGAGAAAGTGGCGGCATGGCATGCAAATGCATGTGGCAACAACAAGAAAAGTGCCTGACTTTGATATACCTGGTACGATTCAAGCTTGAAAATTACATTTTCTAGAATTTAAAAGTAAATTATTTAATAAATCAAATTAAGCATCTATAAATGATGCATCATTTATAAGCAGGAATTAAAGCCCTAACCGAAACCTTTAGCCGGTAAAAACCGATTGAAATTTAAAACCGTAACTGAAACCGTAACCGAAAAAAAATATTTTCATTTGACCGAAACCTTAAAACCGAAACTCTGTAAGCCGAAATAACCGTTTAGTAACCGTTTCATTTATAAGGGTTAATTTCGGTTTTTAATAAATAATATATGCATTATACAAATTGAATAAAAGTTGTATTTCTGATTGTTATTTGAAAATGATGGTGTAACTTTCAAATACAATTTTAAAAGCATGTTTTATTTTCAATTTTTATTATAAAAATTTAAAAAACAAGCTTAAAATAATTTTCAACGAAAAATTTTGAACTGCTTAGATTTTTTCCAACTCATAAGTCTTGTTTGCGATCTCTAATATTTTGTGATTAGTTTTATATTTTATTTTTGATTTTCTTTTCTAATTTTGCCCATTTAATTATTATTACATGTATTATAAATATAATTATATTTCTTTTAAAGAAATGTTTTTTGTGAACCGAAACCATACCGGTATTTTAAAACCGAAAAATACAAAAACCGGTTCACCGTTACGAAACCTTTATTCGAAGATTTTGCGTAACCGATAACCTAAATCCGATATTTGTTTCGGTTTTAATCCCTGTTTATAAGTAATTAAGATTCATCTTTCCTGAATTTAAATAGATTCCGCATTTTAGGCGAACTATGTCATTTTTAATGGTACAAGTATAAAATCCTGTTATTTTGCAATTGTTTAGATTCGATTTGGAAATAGTTATTCAAACTCTGTATTAAGAATTATTGATTTTTGTTTTGGTATTTTATAAAATTTTTTAATAAAGTAAGTGAGCTTTAGCTGACTTGAGGACTAGGACACTTTATCACGATACAACAACACACATAAACACTTGCAGAAAGCAAGGAGCAGGACTCGGGACTATACAGCTGTTTCAAGAGATGCCAATCTTCATCATCAGTACCGTTGTGCTGACTTGACCAGCGATCCAAGCCCAATGTCATCTTTGAGACGCTGGAACCAGTTGAGAATTCTAAGTCGCAAAAGTGACAAAATGGATTTAAAGCTTATCTAGCCCTCTGTGTGCTGTTTTGTTTTTTATTAAAAATTATTTGAAAATGTAAAAATGTGAAAATTACATTTTCTTTGTAACGTTAGTTGCCTATGTAATAATTTTATTATATGAAAAAGAATGAATAAAAATCAAATAAGTAAGAAATAAATAATTTTATGGAAAACAACGTGTCTGTTTTTCAACATAATCTTCTCTGATCTGATTTAATCCAGGATTTTTCTTCAAATTCCCAATTTAAAGATTGAAGATGCTTGTGTGACAAACATTTGCACGTTGCTATATAACCCATTTTCTATGGTTGTAGGGTATTTAGAACAGCAAGAGCAGCTACATGCAGCACAATGTTGCTTGAGCATGTGTGGCAATGTGTGTGTGTGCAAGTGTGTGTGTGCAAGTGTGTGTGTGTGTGTTGCATGTGTGTTGCTTTTTCCGCTTCCGCTGACATGGCGGCTGCAACGACAACGACGAGAAGAACGAGGAGCAAGAGGAGGAGGAGAAGGAAGATGAGGACGAGGACGAGGACACAGCGGGTTTTGCGAACAGTCGAGTCTGGCAACGGCGACGTTTCGCAGGCACAAGATGTGGGGCAGGAAAGGGCAGGAAAAGTGTGGCGAATGAGGCAGTGGGGAGTGGGAAGTGAGGCGGGGAAAGCAGAAAAGAGAAAGGGGAAACGGCAGGTCTGCGGCTGCAAGGCAGGCAACATGAAAGCGCCGTTGCATGCAACCGCACGAGTGCCGCATTTTGTGCCTTTGTAGCCAGGCAATGCAGTCGATATACATATATACATACACATATATATATACATATATATTTCAAAGGGGGGGATAGTTCCAGTGGTGCAAGTGGTGCAAGGGGGGAGGGGCAGAGGCAATGTCGCTGCCTCAGATGCACTCGGGCATGAATCGCTTTTACATTTGCCTCGCTTTTGTGACGCGGCGCCACAGCCTGTCTCCAGAGAACTCCCAAACCCCACTCACTCCCCTCTCACTCCCTCCTCTTATTAAGTCACCCTCTCTTTGAACACACAAGATTCGAACGTTGCCATGTTGCCCAAAAAGCTGCCTCTTGTTCAACTTCCTTTGCTTCCTCTCATTCTCCCTTTTCTCACTCTCACTCACTCTTGCTCTCTCGCTCCCCTTCTCTCTCTCTCTCTGTGCATGTGTGTGCTTGGGGGCAACTATCAACAATCTTGGCCAACGAAGCGTTGCCATATCTTTTGGGCCTTTTGCCGTTACGGCTTTTGTTGCTGTTCTTCTTTTTAGAAACCAACTCAATTCCTTGACTCTGTTTTGCTTTTGTGCTTTGTGCCTTGTGCTTTGTCTCAAGCACTCGCTTTTCGCACAAACAGAGAGAGAAAAAAACGAGAGAGAGAGGGAGAGGGTGAGAGATATACAAGTCATTACAAGGACATCAAAGCAAATATTTGATTAACCCACGGCAGCTTTTGACTTTCACTTTTGTTCAGCGATCAGGCAACTTTACGCACTAAAATCAGACGATAGCGAAAAAGCTTTTAAACTGCTTAAGAGTAAGTGAGCTTAAAGCTTTAGATCAGCGGTGGGAGCAGCGGCTGCTTTAGACAGATCGTTAAAGCGCGAGTGAAAAGATTCTAAAGAGCTAAAGTCTTAAGCCTTAAGAGATTAAAGAGTTAATAAGAACTTAAAAAGATTTCATTCACGAAAAATTACGAGTATCGTTTTATTATACTACATTGAACCTGGAAAATCGAATTCATGAAACGATAGAAGAGACATAGAAAGACAAAGATGAAGAGAATGGAAGGTTTAAGTTTTGGTAGCATAATGAAACTTCAAGTAAGCTTTGATTAAAATTTTAAAGAGCACAAATACAAATACTATTCTTTCGAAAAAAAAGCGAAATTTTAAGTGAATCCTCACGAAATCATATTTATTCCAATAAAAGAATGCTCAAATTCAAATGCCGAACGGTGCTTGTGACCGGTCTGGCAACACTGGCCGTTGTGGGCTACTGCATATATTTCGATCAAAAGCGCCGGAAAGATCCTCACTACAAGCGTCGAATCTACGAGCGACGAGAATTCGACAGGCGATTGAAACTACCGCAAATGGATGAAAACATGTCACAATTGAAGGTGGAGGTGGTTGAATACTTTTTGCATCGCGTGTATCTGGGCGAAACATACTTCAGGCGCAACGATTGGAATCGGGCTGTTCATAATTTCGCCAATGCGATCATGATCTGTGCAAATCCAACAATCTTTCTGTACAAACTGCACAAGGTGATGCCCAAAGAGTTTTATGACTTGATTATGGCCCGGGTACAATTACTGATGCAAACCTCCGATGTTTGGAGTGGATCATCGAGCTCAACGAGCGATAATTACGACTATATTTCTGAGTCGTCAACTGAACAACCCGACGAGCAATTGTCCAACGAAGATAATTGAACAACTTTGTGAGATCTTATACAAATTTCTAGTGTACTATATGTTATTCAAGTACGTCAGATTCGATGAAATTTGCCCCAGATGGAACCCAACAAAGGTGTCCAATTGCTGAATTTTTCACTTGTTTTCTCTTATGTTATGAAATATAATAAATTAAGACTATTTTTCTACTAGAGTACTACTACACTGGAAGTTAAATAATTGGGTTAGAAAACTATAGAAACTATCATATGGGGGTGCCATAGAAATCGCTTTCGCTTGAATTTTACTTGAATTTGTATGAAATTTAAGTGAAATTCAAGCAAAAGTGATTTCTGTGGCACCCCTGATAGTGTGATAATTGAAGTAGAAAGTCGCTGGCATTTCCATCCGTTTAAAACTGATTGTTACTTTTAATCAGGGATTAAAACCGAAACGAATATCGGTTTCAGTTACGGTTTCGGTTATGTTGGGATTTAAATTTTCGGATATCGGTTACGCAAAATCTTTGAAAAAAGGTTTCGAAACGGTGAACCGGTTTTTGTATGTTTCGGTTTTGAAATACCGGTATGGTTTCGTTTCACAATAATAAATTTCTCTGTAAAAATATAATTATGTTAACAATATAATAATAATTAAAAAGGCATAACTTTCTTAATGTTTCATTTACACATTTATTTCACATATAAATCAAAATTAAAAATCAAAAATCAAATATAAAAATAATAACAAAATATCAGAGATCGCAAACCAGACTTGTGAGTCGAAAAAAAATCGAAGCAGCTCAAAAATTTTTCATTTTTAAATTAGTTTTAACTTGTTTATAATAACTCTTATTTGCAATTTTTAAAATAACAATCAGAAATACAACTTTTTTCAATTTTTATAATACATGTATATTATTTATTAAAAACCGAAATTAAACCTTATAAATGAAACGGTTACTAAAAGGTTATTTCGGTTAACAGAGTTTCGGTTTTGAGGTTTCGGTCAGATGAAAATTTTTTTTTCGGTTACGGTTTCAAATTTCAATCGGTATTTACCGGTTAAAGGTTACGGTTTCGGTTAGGGTTTTAATCCCTGCTTTTAATATTGTAATTTTTCTAAACGGGCTGTTTTCGTCGTAATACGAATATTATATTTGTAGACATTTCATAGTTGCGATAAGCATTCGGAAGATTGCACCTATGCTGCTATCTTCCTTGGAACTTTTCCAATACGAATGGTTTTCTTTAAAATTACCTTCAGTTAATATCACGAAGTTACTCGTAATATTTGATTAATAATATAAGTGGGAAAACTAGATTGCATCAGCATTAATCATTTATTTGGAATCATCAGAATATAGGTAGGAATGGTTAGTATAAATTGGTTATCATTGAATATTCAATCTGTAATTTTTACTTTGAAAATCTTTAGCATACATAAAGTATTTGTCGATCAATCTGTTTTTGGAAGTGCCTGCTTTAAGCGTACGGTTCACATGCGTACGGTTAATATATGAAACTGCCATCTAAAAAAGTTAAAAGCAAAAGCAATTCACGGTTAGCAGAGCTGATTGCTTTTTCAATATGCTCAGCTTTGTTTGATCGACCAAACATGTTTGAACTTATAAGTGAAAAGTGAATCAATAAGAAAGCAGCCATGGAAAAAAGAGAGTAATACAGGGATGCCACAGAAATCGCAAACGAAATAGAATTCCGCAGAAAGCAATTCCGCACGGAAATTTCCGAGGTGCCACAGAACTTCGAATGATTTAATGTTTTTTAGCAATGTCAATAACCTTTTCGAACTAGGCTGCTAAGGGTTGACACCTTCTCAGAGTAAATTACTCAAGGGTTTGTTTAGCTACTTTGTTAGGTTTTTCATTGCAGAACCATAAGTTTTTGATTTTATTCCTTCTTAATTTATATAATTTATTTCATTTAAATAAAAATTAACTTTGCTTAGCTACAAAAAATTTAAAAGCAATTGGCGCGACAAAATAAAAGTTACTCAACAACTCTAGCGACTGTCTGCCATTAGTCTGGCAACCCTTCGTCATAAATGTTTTCACGAATTGCACAATAAGTTAAAGGTTTTTTTCGGTAAAACTTGATTTACCTCAAAAGCCTATTTTTTGAATGTTAATTTAAAGAAAACAGAAGTGGTTCCATATATATATTTTAAATACTTTACTTCGAATTCTGACTAGAAAATGTGGCATCGCTGCCCCTGACTTCGAAAATCTCAATCGGACTAGGTGGCAGCATCGGACGCCAGCGAATTTAGCGCTAGTTTATTCCGCATACAATTATTCTGCGAATTGACCTGTGGCACAGCGAAATGAAATTGAGGTGAAATTCAAGCGAAAGCGATTTCTGTGGCATCCCTGATAAGCTCTCAGAACAACTTCCTTTTTCACATTCTTCACGTCATGCCATCATGCTTCTGAGCGAGGACTCAGATTTCAGTTCCGCTTTCAACTCCGCCTTCAGCAATAGTGTGCGCGAGGCCTAACTAAGAATGTTTATTAGCTTAGTAGAATTATTCTGTTCAAAGTAATTGCCGAATTTCTGATCGCTCAGAAACTATCTGGGTAACTTTTTATGGACCATTTGAAATCCTTCAAGAATATTCTAATTAAGTTCCTAATGACTTTTTATAATCCGTTAGTATTTAACTGAGTAAGTTGTTAAACTTAAAATATAGTTAATATGGAGAATCCTTTTAATTTGAAGAGAATCTATTCATAAGCGATCTAGACTTGATTTGAGTGTGAATACTATTCGTGTGAATACTCACTTATTCAGGCGATCCGTGTCGTTGTCGGCCAAATTGAGCAGGTAGGCAACGAACTCAACATCGTTCTTGAACTGCAGTCGAGTTCTCATGTGCTCCCATTTCTCGGCATTTTTGGTGCCGATGTAAATGTTTTTACTGTAGTTCTGATGTCGATATTTGCGTCGTTCGCTGGCAGCGCTGCCACTGCCGCTGCCGCTGCCGGCGCTGGACTGATGTTGGTGTTGTTGTTGCTGGTGCAGTTGCTGCTGCTGCTGCTGCTGCTGTTGTTGCTGCTGTTGCTGATGTTGTTGATGTGAATGTTGTTGCTGCTGATGATGCGAGTGTTGCTGCGCTGCGAATGATGTTGGTGCTGTGAATTGCTGCTGTGTTGCGATGTCTGTTGTTGTTGTTGCTGTTGCAGCAGCTCGTTGCTCAAGGCATGATTGCTGTTGTTGTTGGTGGAGAAGCTGGTATTGCTGTTGCCACCGATTAAGCTGCCCGCTGACGCCCCAATGCTGCCCATGCCCATGCTGCCCGCGCCGGCAGCGGCAGCGGCGGCGGCAGCGCTGCTCACCATATCCAAAACGGACGTTGTTGCATTCTGACTGTGATGCTCAAGTTGTGCCACAGCTGCAACATTTGCCGCTGCATTCATTTTGGCTGCGGCCGCTGCTTGCGCTGCTGCTGCTGCCGCCGCCGCCGCTGCTGCGGCCGCTGCGACGGCGCTCATATGCAAGCCGCTGCTCTCGGCGGCGGCAGCGCTGCCCAGATGCGTTGACGTCAACGCCGGGCGACTGTCCAAATGACTGCTGACTGCATCCTCATCATCATCATCCTCATCATCATCGTCTTCGTCCTCATCGTCGTCATCATCGTCATCGTCATCATCGTAATCCGGCTGCTGCTGCTGCTGCTGCTGCTGACGCAGATCGGCGGGCAGCGCAGCTGGCGTCGCAGCTAGGCTGAGCAAGCCGTTGTTGTTGTGCTGCTGCTATTATTATTGTTATTATTATTATTGTTGTTGTTGTTGTTGTTGTTGTTGTTGTTATTGTTATTGTTGTTGCTGTGCTGTTGCATGGCATGATCAACAACATCATCATCATCATCCTCATCATCATCGTAATCATCTTCGTCTTCTTCTAGCTGCTGCTCCTCTTCTTCCTCCTGCAGCTCACGATCGCGCTGCTTGTTGTTGTTGTTGCCGCTGCTGCCATTGTTGTTGTTGTTGTAGTGATGTTGCTGCTGTTGTTGCTGTTGTTGTTTGCCATTTTGTAGCGCATTGACAGCCGCTGCCACAACCGCCGTCGCAGCCGCTGCCGCCGCTGCCTGCGCTGCTACGGCGCCGACGCCAACGCCGACGCCAGGGTTGCTGTCGTCGCTGCTTTGACTGCTGCTGCTGCTGCGGCTGCTGCTGTTGCTGTTGTTGTTCTTGTTGTTATGCCTGCTGCTGCTGTGCAAACTATTGTTGCTGAGCGAATTGGCATTGTTGTTGTTGTTGTTACTATTATTATTAATATTCGTATTGTTATTATTATTGTTGTTGTTGGCGCTGCTATTTTGTTGCTGCTGCTGACTGCTGCTGCTGCTGTTGCTGCCGCTGCTGGCGCTCAATGCTGCTGCCGCCGCTGCCGCTGCTGCTGCCGCGGCGCGACTGAGAAAAGGCGCGCGTGGCACTAAAGGCGTATCGGAATTATCCGAGCTATCGTTAAAATCGAATGCACTAAAATCGGCTGCCGCTGCCGCTGCTGCTGCCGCTGCCTGCGCTGCAGCTGCTGCGGCTGTTGTTGTTGCTGCTGATCCTGTCGTTGTTTTTGACATGTTTGTTGCGTTCAGTTTGCTGCTGTTGTGATTGTTGTTGTTGTTGTTGTTATTATTGTTGTTGTTGCTGCTGGCGTTGCTGCTGCTGCAAGTGCTGCTGCTGACGCTGCTGCTGCGGCTACGGCTGCGACTGCTGCTGCCGCCGCCGTTGCCGCTTATTGGCGTCGTTGGACGTTGCTGCTGCTGCTGCTGCTGATGTTGCTGCTGTCGGCGCTTGCTTAGTGTTGTTGTTGTTGTTGTTGTTGATGTTGTCGGTGTTGTTGCTGCTGCTGCTGCTGTTGTTGTTGTTGTTTGCTTAATTGCGCTTTGCCGAACGCTGCTCAGTTTTTGCTATTTGTTGTTATTGTTACTGCTGCTGCTGCTGCGTCGCGAATTGCTGCTGCTAACGCTGCCGCTGCCGCTGCTACTGCTGACGACGACGCCTCTCTCAGCCTCTGCTGCCGTCGCTGTCGCTGGCGTTGCTGCTCTTGGCGCCTCTCTTTGCTGCCTCTGCTGCTGTTTTTGCTTCTGCTTCTTCTTCATTATTCCACACACACACGTCGCGTGCTAAATGCACACAAACACACACACGCACACACACGCACACTACACTCGTTGCTGCTGCTGCTGCTGCTGCGGATGCTGCTGCGGCTGCTGCTTTTGTTGTTGCTGCTGCTGTTGTTGTTGTTGTTGTGCTTCCTGCTGCTGCTTATGCTCTTGTTGTGGTTGTTGTTTTTCTTGTTGCTGTTGCATTGCTTGCATTTGTTGTTGTTGTTATTTTGCTTGTTTTTTTTGTTTTCTTTATTTTGTCTAAATGTAATTGTCGCTATTTTGCTTCAGCTTTAGAGAGCGAGAGAGAGAGTGGAGCAGGGAGAGTGTAAAGAGAAAATGTAAAACCAACTGCGAATCGTCGTTTTATCTACACCCGTACACACACACACACACACTTACATGCACACAAGTGGCGACGTCGGCGTCAGCGCAGCGCAGGCAGCCGCCGTCGCAGCCTGAGCACAAAAATCAGCGAGCGCCAAAAGAGAACCAAACACCAAAAAAAAAAAAGGATGAAGCAAAAAAAAATATATATTATGTTGGGCTCGTTGTGCCGTTACTCGCTGTGGCGCTCGTTGTGCGCAGTCTGGCAACGCTGTGTCTGCTGCCTTTGACGTTCTATTTTTTTTTTGTATTATTTTGTTTTTGCTTTAATGTTGTTTGCTATTCCAACTCGATTCTTCGCACTGTGGTTTTTCTTTTTATATTATTATTATCTTTATTGTTTTAGCTACTGCGTCTACGCCCCAACACAAAAAAAATGCAAAAAAAATGTAAGGCTTGCCACACTTTTATTATTCTCACGCAGCAAATAAAAACAACAACTACAAAACTAAGCAGCCAAAAATGCTGCTTTGTTATTTGTTGTTGTTGTTGTTGGTGTTTGATTTGCGAGAATTATATTTTATTTCGCCGTCGTGTCATTCGCTTTGCTTCAGTGTCTCTCTGTGTGTGTGAGAGAGAGAGAGAGAGAGACGCCCACCCAGCACTCAATGTGTGTGTGTGTGTGTGTGTTTGTATGAGTGAGCGTGTGCTCTCAATGAGCCTGACAAGGCGTGGGGAGTTTATGATGGCGCGGCGAGTGGCAGAAGGATGGAGGGGGGAGGTGGAGCGCTAGACGCCTCGCCTCGCCTCGCCTCGCTTTCGCCGCCTTCGCCGCCGCCATCGTCGCTGCACTTTTTGCCGTTTTGCTTACTGCGTTTTCGCTACGTATGTATTAATTTTAATTTCTATTTCAATTTGAATTTCCAATTCAATTTCCTATTAAATTAATGGCACTTTTCACTTGTTTCACTTGTTTGTTCACGCACTCGAAAACAAATTTGTCAAAAAAAAAGACGAGGAACGAACGAAAAAGATAAAAACGAAACGTCGGCCGAAATTTTTTCTTTTATTGCTTTGTTGTAATTTCTTTAACGGCTGTTCTCGTTGCTGTTGTTGTTGTTGCATTTGTTATTGGTGCTGTTGTTGTTATTGTTGTTGCCATTTGTGTTGCCTTTATTTTGTTTATAGCATTATCGTTTACTGCTATTTATGATTTTTTCTTTTGCTATTTTTTTTTTTTTTGTATGCTGTTATTTTTTTTTCTCTCTATTTTTTTTTTGTTGTTTGGTAATCCGCCGTTTCGAGACGTTTTTCGAGCGTTTTCTCCGCAGCGCTCATATGCCGTTACTCGCTGGTCGCGTCGGAATGAAGGACTTTTTATTTATGTGTATGTCCTCGTCGCAGCCATCGTCGTCGTAGTCCTCGCAGTCGCGTCGCTGTCGCTGTCGCAGCCCGCTGCCATTTCTCTATGCTGCTGCCTGCGCGCGCGCTTCCCTCTGCCTCGATGTGCTTGCTTGTATGTGTGTGTGTGTCTCTGTATTGGAGTGCGAAAAAGTTTTGAGCGAGCGATGCCGCCAAAGCGCCACAAAGACACACAAACAGGCACTCGTTCCATCGCACACACACACACACACACACGCGTGCAGACTCTCTCTCAGGCCAAAAGCTCGGCCCAAGTCGCGGCGTTGCCGTCGCGTCAACAGCGCGAACGAAAGCCCTTATACATACATACATATAGATTTCTCTGCCTCTGCTTCTGTCTGTGCGTGTGTGAGTGTGTGTGTGCATGTTTGCACACGCGAATTGAGATGACGACGACAGCGACAACGACGACAACGATAACGACGAGGACGAGGACATTGTTGATTACACTGCCCGCAAAGCTAGGCAACATTATTTGCCTTTATCGCAGCTTTGTTATCGATAATTACAATTAATTACAAAAAACATTTGTTAATGGCTTTAATGAAATATACATATATACATTTTGGAGTATTGTTTATCGATTGAATTTGTTTAGAAAATTATGTTTTTAGTTAGAATTTTAATTTTGACAAAACTTAATTCAAATCATAAGAATAATAAGTAAGAAATAGTTAAACCTTGTTATATGATTTTTCAAAGTTTCAATCTATTATTTATTTACTTTGCCATTGGATTTGAAATTTTAAATGTCTTTCAAATTATTTCCAGCATTCATTAATTAAAAGTTCATATGTATATGTACATATATATGTAAATGTTTGTGTGTCTTCATTTTTTAAGATTAATTCACAATTGATACAGCAATTAAAAATTTCTGAAAACAATCCAAATATCTAAATCATTTATACATTTTTTATATTAAATATTGAAACTTGCTCGAAGAAAATTTTAAAGTTTTCTTGACCAAATCATCATATTCAATCATTGTATACCTTTATATATACAACAATAACAACACCATCACCAAAATCATCATTCGTTCAATTTCGTTAAGTTGTTAATTTATTTATTTTTATTCATAATTTAAAAAAAATCAATTTTATTTTTCTGGAGAATATAATTATGCAATTTCCATCACCATCATCATTATTCATTAAGTTTCGTTAAGTTCTGCTCAGATATTTTCGATAGGTTTCCAAATCCGACTATTTTTGGCTCAGTGTATTGCGTTTTGTAGCCTGACATCGCCACACATCGTCATCTGCGCCATGTTCTACGTTTGCCGCCTTCGCTTTCGCCTTTGCCAACCCACCGTGCTCCCCCTCCCTCCCCCCCCTCGCCACGGTTACCACCAGCAGTGTCCTCAGATCCCGTCTCCGCACCCGCCCCCGTCCTCGCCCACCGTCTCTGCCAGCGTAGCCACGTTATCGTTGTCGTTATTGCCACGACGGCGGCCGTTGCTGTCACAGTCAGCAAGAGAGAGCGAGAGGGGAGTGAGGAGAAAGTAGACAGGAAGAGAGGGAAAGAGAGTGAGCGGAGAGGGAGGAGGTGGGGGGGTTCGGTTAGCAAAGGAAGAAGCAAAGCGAATGGCGCCGAAAACAAGGCACAGAAAATCGTCGCCGTCGCCGTCACCGTCGCTGTCGCCGCAGCCATAGACAACGTCGTGTCCACCAACCCCCTTCCCCCCTGCCCCCCTCACCCCATTGCCCTGTACGCTACCCCATCCATCAGCCCAACCCAACAGTCCACAGTGGTCATAAATCGAATTTCTGTTTATGTAGTGGTAAAGCTGCTGGCCTTCCCGCCCCCGCCCCCGCCCCCTTCTCACAATCTTCTCCATCCCCTCTCAGCTCCTTGCTCTGTCGTTCCAAAAGACGTGTACGATGCTAGCGTCAACGCTGACGCCGATGCCGACGCGGGCGTCGCTGTCGCAGCGACGCATCGCGAATGCTTTACGGTTTGTTGTGTTTTGCGTTACTTCCTTTGCCCCCCCCTCCACCCACATTGAGTGGGTCGATGTCGCCGCTGTGCGGGTGGTTGTTCTGCCGGCAGCGCTGCGACGACGCGTCGCGACGTCGGTGCCGCAGTCGCCTGTGGGCGGCGGTGGGGCGTCTGCGTCGCTCTTTTGCGCCGCTCCTGCTCGCAAAATTCGCATCTCGTGCGCTGCTCGTTGCTTTTGGCGCCCCTCTGCCCTCTTCTTTTTTTATCGCTGGGGGTTGAAAAATGGAAATTCCTTCTGTCTTTTGGAAGCAAACTAAATATTTGTGGCTGTGTGTGTGTGTGTGTGTGTGGAAAATGTTGTGAAAACAAAATGTGCGAGTCGTTATTTTGTGTGTGTGTGTGTGTGTGTGTCTTGTACTCGCTACTCGCTACAATTTCCAAATTACTGTTATGCTTGAAAACACCAACTAATAATCATTGTCTTGAAATCGATAAATATAAATATTTGAATTAAATTACAGAAGTTGCTAAAAATACCAGCTTATAATTATTGTTTTGAAATCGATAAACATAAATATTTTAATAAAATTATAGACGTTGCCAAAATGTTGCTCGTTTTTGTTTATGCGTTATCATTCTCGTTGGAGTTCCTGAATTACTGTTATGCTTGAAAATAAATAGAACACAATTTATGTTATCGATCAAATTAAATGTTCAAGTTGAATTTTAAATGTTGCCAGAATGTTGCTCGCTTATGCTTTTGTGTGTGTGTGTGTGTGTTGTTCTCGCTACTCGTTACTTTTCCTAAATAACTGTTAGCCTTGAAAGTACCTAAGATAATTAATTTGCAATCGATAAACATAAATTTGAAAGTTTAATAATAAATTTGTTTAAAATGCTGTAGGATGGAGGCTTTGTTAATGATTTGTTTGTTGCGTTTGTTGTACTCGTTACTTTTTACAAATTACTGTTAATACTTGAAAATGTCAACGATATGTTAATTTAAATCGATAAATATAAATATTAAAATGTTTCTATATACAGTCGAACTTCCAACTTTCAGTCGAATTTTTCGGGAAAATCTCCAATAAAGTTTGAATTTTTTTTCGTTTCAGTTTTATGCTTTTGTTACCGACTCGTTTGGATATGTAATATTGATGTACATTAACATATGGTAATGCAATATGATAGAATTTTGCATTAAAAATTACTTAAGCTTGTGAAATTGCTTTAAGAAAAAATTTGTATAATGTACTATTCAAACTTATTAGTTAAGGAATTTAAAAATAGACCAAATAAATTGAAGTTGAAGAAAAAGATGGTATCTCAGCAAAAACAGTTTTCATTATATTAAAAAAAGAAATATTAAAGGAACGAAAAAACCAATTTTTGAGAATATAAACAGGTCTTGAACAAACTGGAATCTTTTTTTGTTGAAAATAACAAGAAAAATTTGAAATTTGAAATGTATTTATGAATAAATGCATTTGAAGTTTCTTTGAAAAAATTAAAAAAAAAAATTCCCTAACTCGAACTTTTTTCCTGGATAATGGGGATTCGAGTTAGGGAAGTTCGACTGTATATTGAATATAAAGAAATAATAGAATAATATCAATTAAAAGTAGAATTTTTCTGTGCTAACAAATTTATAATCAAAAATATGTATTTTTTTTTAATTTTTACGAAAGTTGTGTCGCAAGTTACCAGACTGTGAAAACAGTGCTGCCAGATAACGAAATATATTTACAATTTTCGAGCAGGTGCCAGCGTTATTGACTTGACAAGTTGAAGTTATGATTAGCATGCGAAAATAGCTGACGATTTTAATATGTAGTTATTAATGCTTGGACTGTAACTTGAAATGAAATCATATTTGTGCTTAATAACAAAAGCTTGTCAAATGCTTTGCAGCTTTTTTGAGTTGCGTAGACAGGCTAGATCAACAACTGCCTTCAAGCTCAACTTAAAGCGCAGCAGGACACCAAATAAAAGCTTTTAAAGTTTAATCAAAGCTTAGCTTAACTTGAAAGCCATCTAGCGGCCAAAGTGTGCAGTAGAAAGCACACAATCGAGGGTGGCAATGACAGCTTTGACGCCTGCGTTGCACTTGTGCGAGAGAGTGCAAGCTCTCTCTCTCTCGCGCTCTCCCTCTCTTACGCTCGAACTCTCTTGCGCTCTCGTCGTTTCATCGTTTTGTGTTTAACGCGTTGCAAATGTCAAAGGCATGACTTCAGTTTCAGTTTCAATTTCAGTTTCAGTGCGTTCTCTGCGTTTGCAGCACAAAATTCCCCCTCTCCAGAATAAACGGTATTTCTCGAACACGTTCACAAGTATTTTTATGGAAATTCCAAAAATAAAGTCGTACAGTGTCGTTTATTACGTTAGTAAATAACGCGTGTTAGTTTTTTAAATTACACGTTTTTTTTTTGCTGTTTTTTTTCAAGTGTCATTTTTTTTGGGACAAATAATACAATTTTCTTATTCTTTTTGGAACGTAACGTGCAAAAATTGAGTCAGCAAATTGAATTTCCACGCTGTGTTCTGTTCATAAACGCGCGCGTGTTCGTCTTGTGTGTGTAAGTGTGTGTGACTGTATGAGTGTTTGTGTGTGTGTGTGTGTGTGTGTGTGTGAGTGTCTTTGCGTGTCTTTTGTATTGGCATTATTATAGAGCGTACTTATTATATAAAGTGCTCGGCCTTTTTGGCCAATTGACAGTTGCAAATTGGCAGCTGCGTTGATTTCCATTCTAATTGCCAGGCCAGAGTTGTCCATTGTTGTGGCTTTAATTACGCACAGGAAATTTAATTAAATAAATGCAGGCCCATAAGTATGCTTCAATATCTTGCGCACACATACACAAACACACGCACACATACACATATATAGAGTGGTGGGGAAGGGAATACATCGACTTCGTAGCAACATGTCTTTGACTCAGATACGAGAAACTCGCATACGTATTCGCATTTTCACTCGCGCTCGCATTCGTATTCTTACACACACACACACACACACACACACACACACACACACACACACACTCATACTCACTTAGTTTTGCACACGCATTTATACGCACAGACATCGACACACACACACACGCCCACTCACGCACACAGCTGCGCTAGCATTTTATAAATTTATTATTTTGACTCGCGCTAGTTCTCTCTCTCTCTCTCTCTCTCTCTCTCTCTTTGTCGCATACTCTTACCCATTCTTCTGCCGCTCTTTTGCCCTTCGAAATGTCAAAATATTGCGGACAATTCGTTTTGTTGACTCCTTCTTTCTCTTTCGCTCTCACACCATTACTTATTTGAGCTGGCAGCGTTGCCAGCTTTGATTTGGTGTCACATGTTTTGCGAGCTTTTCAACTGCAGCTGCGCAATATTCCCGTTAATCATATGTTTTGAGAGAGCAAGTTGCAAAATGTGCTTAGCTTCTCTGGAAATGAGATTTCTTTTAAAATATCAAATATATCCCTTAACTTTTTTGACTTAATCAAATATTTTTAATTGCATTTATAAACATAGTTATATTTATTTATTCTTCTTTTTTTAAGTACAAAAAATAATAAACTGAAAATGAATATCTTATTGAATTGGAAAGCTCCAGAAACTTTACTGTTTTCCAGCTTTACTGAAAAAGTAACTACAGTCGAACTTCCCTAACTCGAACTTCTCTAACTCGAATTTTCTCTAACTCGAACAAAATCAAGTGGCAATAGCGTTTACTGAGCAAATTTCATACAAATCTGCTTCCGTAACTCGAACTTCCATAAGTCGAATTTCTCCGTAACTCGAACAAAGTCGAATTTTTCGGGGAAATCTCCTAAAATATTTGAATTTTTTTTCGTTTCTCGTTTGGATATCTGATATTGATGTACATTAACATATAAAGATGCAATATGATAGAATATTGCATCAACAATTACATAGACTGGTGAATTAGCTATAGGAAAGATGTTCGTAATGTACTTCTTTGTCAGCGCTGAAACCAATTTTTGAGAATATAAACAGGTCTTGAACAAACTGGAATCATTTTTTGTTGAAAATAACAAGAAAAATTTTCAATTTTAAATGTATTTATGAACGAATGCATTTGTAGTTTCTTTTTTAAAAAAAAAATAAAAAAATTCCCTAACTCGAACTTTTTTTTTGGATAATGTTGATTCGAGTTAGGGTAGTTCGACTGTAATTTGCATTTTTTTTTCAAATTTATTAGTTATTTTATTGCTCTGTTAGTAAAGGAAATATTCAAAGCTAACATTATTTCAAATGCTGGCGCCTTACACAAACAAAAACAAAAACAACAGTAAACAGTTAAAATTCACAGCTGGCAGCGCTGTGTCTCTCCTTATCACATATGCTGGTGCTTTCGCTCACCGAATTACGCTCAGTTGTCAAGTAATCCTGGCGCGCTCTCTCTCACTCTCGCTCTCTCGCTGGCTCGGGTGCTCTCGTGTTGTCGTGTGGTCGTTGCCGTTGTCGTTGGCAGCGTTAGCGGCAGAGACAGCGGGAGTAATTGAAATCGAATCGGCAAGTCGCCTGCAGGTTTAGTCCTGACTCGTACGCGTTGCTGTAAGGTCCTATAATTGTCTGCTGAAAAGTAAGCAGCAAACAAGCAAATATCAAACTTCTTTTTTTTTCTGTGTCTCTCATTTTATATGTGTACGTGTGTGTGCGAATGCGTGCGTGTATGGGTGTGTGTGTGTGTAACGCGCGCTGGCAACAGCCACAGCAACAACAATAACAACATCAAGCATGGTGTAAAATTTACAAACTGAAGCAAAAAAAAGAAACCAAGTAACAACTAAATAAAAGCAAAATGAAATAAAACACAGACTCGCACACACACACACACACTCACACACTAAAGCGAACACAGTGGCAGCTAAAAGTAAAGTTAAGTTGAAGTCGAGCAAACGCAAAGACAAAGGACAAAGGCAAAAAGGGAAAGACAAGAAACTCTGATTGGAATTGAAGTGAAGTCGCAAAGCAGCAGCAGCAGCAGCAGCAGCAGAGAAAGAGAGGAAGACTGAGAGCGGCAATCACAATGGCGATTTATTATTGTTGTTTTTGCTGCGACTTTTGTTGTTGTTGTTGTTGTTATTGTTACTTTCTTTTTATCGTTTATCGAGTGACAGCATCCAAAGGCGGCGAAATGAAATCATGAATGAAGTGAAAAACGTGCGACAAATGACAAAAGTCTATTTCACAAAAAAAAAAAACGGTAAAAAGCAAGTTGCGTGCCGTTATGACTATGCACTGCTTTTACCGTTAAGCGTTTACTGCTATACTGTTTAATCGTTTTGTTTCATGTTGTTGCTTTTAATTACTTGTGCTGTTTTTCTTTGCCTGTGCAAAATATCGAACATCGCCCCCGTAGCTACAAAAAAAAGTCTCTGTTTCTGTTTCTGTTTCTGAGTCTCAGTCTCAGTCTCAGTCTCTGAGTCAGCGCTTGTTTCGGGCCCCCGTCGCCCGCCCTCAACCGTTGTACGCAACGGAGGGTTGTTTTTTTTTTCTCCTTTTCCTTTTTATTTATATTGTTTTTGTTGTTGTTGCTGTTGTTGCTGTTGTTGTGCTGCCACGTTGTGCCTTCAACTTCAACCACTTGCCGCTGTCGACGTCGACGTCATCGCACGCGCTCTCTTCTCCGTTTCCGCAAACGCCCCCGCCCCCGCCCCCGCCATCGCCTGCAGCCCTGCTCGCATCCCTGGGGGCAGCCATATAACAACAAACCAAAACTTGGTGTCATTGGCACTCGCTCACTTTTTTTTTTTCTTTCTTTCTTTTTTTGTTTAAACTTTTTGCCGCTTGTCACACTTTGCACCCTTTTATCCGTCTCCGTCTGCGTCTCTTCTTCTTCTGCTTTATCTGCTGCTTTGACTTGTTCTTCTTCTTCTTCTTCTTCATTGCCACATTTAAATTCGCGTGCTCGTCGCACATAAAGTTAAGCGAAAGAAGTTCTGGGAAACACATGACAAAAATCAATCGAATTAAAGAGTATCGAACTATAACTAACTGCAAAAAATGAAATAAATCGTGACAGATTAACGGTACAATATTCAAACTAACCAAACTAAATGCCAAACGGTTATATTGGCGCCAGCGAAACGGTTATGCATGACAGTTATTAAATGAATGATTTGAAGTGAAAATCAAAAATTTAAACAGACTTGAAAGTAATAAAGAAATAAACAATATGAAATGTATGCTTATAAGACCCGCTAATGTTGCACCCACCACCGTTAACCGTTCACCGTTAACCGTTAACCGTTCACCGCTAACGCAACTGCTCACCGTTTACCACCACTATTAACACCAATACTACAACTACAACTACAACAACTATTATTATTACTACCACCATCAACACCACCACCACCACTACCACCACCACCACCACCACCACCAACTAGATAAGTAAGAAAAACTAGCGAAACTACCATCACAACCACCAACCAAGCATCAAAAGCCAAAGCACCACAGCTCAGTTTTGAGAATCGACTTGAGAACCAGTTCCAATCCAGAGACATCAGCTCATTTTTGAGCAACGTTTATCAAAATGTTGTTGTCAACGTTTCCATTTGCAATCAAAAGTGAGCGACTCTTTACAGTTATAATACTTCGTACTAGTACTCTTACTACTTAAACTATTACTACTGTTACTACTATAACTACTACTGTTACTACTACTGTTACTACTGTTACTACTCCTACAACTTATAAATACTACTTCTTCTTGTTCCTTTAACATATTCTAGTGTGTAGAGTGGTTCATCTTTTTACCCCGCCCCCATACCCATTCCAAAAAATTACCCAACTTGTTGGCCAACTAGTGGCATTAATTTGTATCTCGTTTCATGTTCTATGTTTGACTGACAATAATAAAAATACAAATACAAAAATACAAAAATATAACGTCTTTATTGGGTTACAAACAAAAATAAAGCTGCAGCACAAGATGAAAAACTACTATTCTGACTTTCCCTAACAGCCTTGTCTATCAATGTATATCTTGTATATGTATTCCCAACAATTCTTCAACTTTTATTCACTTCTTTCATAAAAACTTTCGTCAAACTGTTTGGAAATTGAAAAAGCAAACAAAGTATGCAAAAATGTAAAAATAAATTTCCAAAATGGACATCCAAAGAATGAATGGATGAAAAAAAGAAACGGAAAACTCAAACAGTTCTTAAAAGTTGGACCACAGCTATGAAGGTCTTTTTCCATGTACATAATCCCGTAGACAAAGTTACTTTCAGTTACTTTTACCAGAGGCCCGAAACTTCAACTAATTGGCCTGATAATCAGTTTGAAAATAGAAAAAACTGTGTATATATCCATAACTATTTATCATTTGATTATTTCCATTGCTTGCCCCATAGAAACTAGAGATACGACAAATGCAACTAGCATGCGACCCAATACCAATAGCTCTCATTATATTCTAATTTTCTATTGTTTTCACACATTTGCGAATGCTTTATGCTCATCAAATATAAAAATTACTCAACAAAATATTGATAAAACAATCAATCAAGAGTACTGTTCGAAAATTAGACAAGTTTTTGAAATCCTAATTGTTCTAATCGTATATTCTCGTATTCGTCTTCCGTTTCCGTAGTTTCTACGTTTCGTTCGTTCGTTCGTTCGCTCGTTCGTTATGTTTACCAGTTCAATTTTATTGTATAAAAAACAGAGACAAACTTAATTAAAGCGCCAACCAGAGACGTATAAAAAGAAAAAAAAAAATAGAAAAACATATATAAACTAAATAAACAACAAATTCCTAAAGTGTTTCTAATCTTAAATTCTTCAAATTCTCTCTAAAAATAATCATAACACAAAACACACAAAACAAAAAAAAAAAAAAAAACCAAATCCAATTTAAAAATCATCATCCATACAACAAAAAAACCACGCAGCCAAAAGTGAACTTTTGTTTAAACACAAAGCGAATGAGCTTGTGTCAGAAGGTAAGTGATAATCCATGCATAATTCTCTGATGACAGTATTTATATTTTTGATACATTGATGTATTACTGATTTATTATTTAAACGTTATTTAATAAGCTTGATTTTGATGAAATTCGGGCCTCTATCTGTTTGTGAGTAGTAAAATAAAGGAAAATGGCAACAGCAGATAATTTTTTCGATAAAGAAAACCTACTTAATTGAGAGCATTCATTGTTGTCACAAAACGTTGACGAATGCGGCACAGAGCAAAGAGAGAGAGATAGAGGAGATTGTATGAGTCCTTTTAGATTATAATCATAAGAATGCGACACATAGAAGAATTACATAAGTAAATGTTCTCTCAAGATAGCATTCATTCTTCTAGTTGTATCTCTTCATGAAACGTTTACGAATGCATCACAAAGCAAAAAGAGAGATAGAGAGAAAAACGCTTAAGATGGGAAACATGGCAGATCTACGAAAGTAAATGTTCTCTGAGGATAGCGGTTATTCTTCTAGTTATATCTCTTCATGAAACGTTTACGAATGCGTCACAAAGCAAAAAGAGATATAGAGAGAAAAACGATATTTTAATTATTAAAAATATAATAAAAAGAACGCTTAAGATGCGACACATGGCAGATCTACGAAATTAAATGTTCTCTCAAGATAGCATTCATTCTTCTAGTTGTATCTCTTCATGAAACGTTTACGAATGCGTCACAAAGCAGAGAGAGTGAAAAAGGAAAATCGTTTTTCCTCCACACATAACATGTATCATTTTATTAATCATTTTATTGCAAAAACTTGCTTTTGTCTCAAGTTGGAAAACAACTTAATATAGGTCTAGTAAAATCTAGAACGACAGCTAAATTTCCTCTATAGAAATCATTTCCATGTATTCCATAATTGATCGATTACCAATCCCAAGGAAAAAAAACTTTTTTTTGTGTGTTTTGGTTTTCCCAAGCATTTCTATTCAATTATCCAGTTAAATGAATGCTTTGGTACTCCATACTTTTACAACTTGCCTTTCTCCATTATCTTTCCCCCCTCCCATTCCATTACTATTGCTTTATTTCGTTTCGCCATGATCCAGCTATCTGTAAAGAATGTTTTTTGTTTTTGTTTGGCTTTGTTGTTGGCGACAATTTCAACGGCAGACGGCGGTTTGCTCTAAAATATTGGTTATTAGCATAGCAGATGTGTGTGTGTGTGAAAGAGAGAGAGAGAGAGAATGTGAGAAAGAGAGAGAGAGTGAGAGAGGAGGATGGAGCTTGTGGGAGTCGTGTTGAATTGCTGACAAAGCAGTCAGCGCTTTTTGTTGCCTACTTTTTGGGGTCAGGGACTTGTTTTGTCAGCTTGCCTAGCAAAGAGACAAAGACAGACAGAGACAAAGAGAGGGAAAGAGATAGAGAGGAGCATTGCCCATACATCTATTTATCGCTACCCACAACATTTACTTATTTTTTTTTTTTTTTAATTTTTCAATTTTTTTTATTTTGTGTTGTGGCTGGGCTGCATCTTTTGTATTGTGAATCATCGGCAAATGCAATGGACGCTGACAATGCACAGCATCAGCAGCAAGATAGTAAGTGCCACCTCCTCCTGCCTCTTTGTGGCAGCAGCAGCAGCAGCAGCAGCAGCAGCAGCAGCAGCAGCTTTGTCGTCATGTTCAACCTCCTGATGCTGTCGTCATCACCAGCATCGACAACGACAACGACAACGACATCGTCATCATCATCGTCACAGACTGTGGCAATGGCAGCTTTGGCTTTTGTTGCAGCGGCTAATTTAGCGTTAATCGAAGTGTATTTACATCCGCTTTGCTTTTCCTTCTTCTCTTCTCTTCTCCTCTCTCTCTCTCTCTTATTCTCTGTCTATTCATTCCATTTAGCTTTTTATCAACCACAACGATTGCAATTGGTTGCTGCATTAGCATTTTGCTGTTCATGCGGCTTGTTGCTAATTAGTTTTCAATCCCAAAAATGTTCCCAACACGTTATGCATTTGGGATAAAACGACATATAGTTAGTAGGTTGGGGAATTTGTCGAAAATGCCACAAATGCTTTGATGTACTAATCACTCGGCTTATGTGACTTGACAGCCGATCAATTAACAGCAACAGCTTTAGCATTCAGTTAGCATTCAAAGTCTTAACAAATTTCCATTGAGTAGTTTCTTTTCAGACCGTCGAACAAATAAATTTTAATTCGAATTTGCCAATAAGAGCTAGAGGATTTACTAAGCCCAGTAATTACATATACAATGGAGTATATAATGTGATGAATGTATGCATTTTTTAGGATTATAAGATGAGTAACATTTTATTTGTAATTTTTGTAGATAAATCTTTGATCTTTGTAATATATTTGTGTATTAATGCATTAACTTTTTAACCCAAATATTTCATAAGAATCGAGTACGAAACGATTAAGTTCTGATAAATTGAATATGAATATGAATCATATCAAATATTTCATAAGAATAGGTTAAGAAAAATGAAATTAAAACAAAGTTTTTTTTGTTAACACTAATATTATTAGTTATATTTCGTTTTTAGATATTTTCTATGGTATAATAACAATTTTTTCAGGATTATCCATGTTTTTGAATGTTAAATATTCAAAGACAGCTCAGCATAAATTTGTCAGAGTCTGTCCTAAGATTAAAGAGAAAGAAGTAAGATCTGTTTGTTTTTTGTCGAGTGTTTTTTCAGCCAGTTATCAATTGCAGTGTATCAATTTGGTAAGGTCCATCAATGTGCATTAATTGACCGCAACTGTTTGACATGAACAAGAAGAAGAAGTAGAAGAGAAGGAAGTAGGAAGAGACAGGACAACAAACGAATGATAGCTTTAGTGATTTGTCAACGTTGCATAAATATGAAAGATTCTTCTTCAATGTCAGGCAACGAAGCACAGACTTCGAGACAAGTTGATGTTAGGCTCCGTTTACTGCTGCTGTTTCACTTTCAAGCAAAAAAAGGGGATAAAAAATATAAGAGGGAAAAGTCAGGATATGTGTGGTACAATGTCCTCTCGCATGTGTGTGTGTATATGTGTTGTTTGGAGTGTGCGTGTGTAAACTGGATATTTGCCATATTGTTCAACGCATTTGTGAGGTGCAGCACACGTTACGTATACGCCTCGTGTGTGCACACATTTCCATACTGTGTATACGCATGTGTTTGTCTTTGTGTGTGTGTGTGTGCATGTGTGTGTGTGTACTTAACTAATATGCGACGTACGTCGCTTTGACACGTTGCAATTGTTGTTTGGCGTCATTGTTGTTCCTGTTCTCGCCTCCACATTTGTATTGTGATTTTTCCACACTTTCATATTCTTTTTTCTTATTATTATCGTTTGTTTTCCGTTTTCTGTCGTCTGTTTTTCTTCTTTTTTTTGTGGTCTAAATGAAAATGTTGAAGGGAATCGTTGTGACAGCAGAAGCATGAGCAATTATTTTAATCGCATTGTTGATTTTTATTACACTTTAGTCGAATTAAAACTTGATCATTGAAAATTGAACATTGAACATTTTGAATTGCCGTCAATAAAGTGACAATAGAGGTGAGCAACAACAATACAGGAATGCATACAAAGAGCTGTTAAGCCAGCTGAATTGTGTGTGAATGTGGAAAAAATGCGAGAGCTGATAAATCATTATTTGTAGAAGCGGAAATTGTATGTTAGTTACTGTAAAATAATCTGACTATGGAGTTGCGTAGATTGACAAGTATTCAGAAATGCACGAGAAAAAAATGCAAAAGAAAAAAAATAAAAGTGACAATGAAGATGATTTAAAATATACAGGCGTGCCACAGAAATCGCAAGCGAATTAGAATTCCGCTAAAAGCAATTCCGCACGGAAGTATCCGAAGTACCACAGAATTTTTTGGCATTTTCACCAACTTTTTTGAAGTAGGCTGCTAAGGGTTGACACCCTCTCAGATTAAATTACCCAAGGGTTTGTTTAGCAACTTTTTTATGTTTGTCATTGCAGAACAATAAGTTTTCCATTTTTTCCTTATTTAATTTATATAATTTATTTCATTTATATAAAAATTGACTTTGTTTAGCTACAAAAAATTTAAAAGCAATTGGCGCGACAAAATAAAAATTACTCGACAGCTCTAGCGACTGTCTGCCATTAGTCTGGCAACCCTTCGTGACAAATGTTTTCACAAATTGCACAATAAGTTAAACGTTTTTTATCGATAAAACTTGATTTACCTCAAAAGAGCTATTTTTTTAATGTTAATTTAAAGAAAACAGAAGTGGTTCCATATATATATTTTAAATACTTTACTTCGAATTCTGACTAGAAAATGTGGCATCGCTGCCCCTGACTTCGAAAATCTAAATCGGACTAGGTGGCAGCATCGGACGCCAGCGAATTTAGCGTTAGTTTATTTCGCGTAAAATGATTCTGCGAATTGACCTGTGGCACAGCAAAATGAAATTGAGGTGAAATTCAAGCGAAAGCGATTTCTGTGTAAAGCTTAGAAAATACTGATGAAACAATTCTTATAAGTTACTTAATAGTTATTTTGAGGTATGCGCTATTTAAAACCAGATTAAACAGACAATGGAGGTGTTTTAAATGAGGGTAAATGAAACACAGAAAAAGAAGTAATGTTAGTTGAAAGGAATCAAGTATGAGAAGTTGCGGATTAATATGGCAATGGAGGTAATTATAGAATGAATTTGTACAAAAATTGAGAATGTCATATGGGAGAGGAGATGAGGGTGATATAACCGAAGAATAAGATGTGAAACTGATTGTAGTGAAACATCAAAACAAAGATTTTGATTTTAAGACAAGCATATGGAAAATCCCAATAATGTGAAACTGGATAGCAGTCATGTGAGCACACAAAAGTACAAGTAAGCATTGCATGTGAGGTAGGTCGTAAATGCGTTATAAGGATATATAAGGTGTCCCCATTTTGGGTTAACAGTCGCGTAATACTCGTGCTCGTGCCACGCAATGCAATCGTATAAAATCGCTTATTTTACACAAAACGACGGCCGTTTAAGCCGCATGTGTCGCACACCTGCAGCTCTCTTTAAATGTGTGTATGTGTGTGTGTGTGTGTGTGACAGGTAAGTGAATTTATGTTGCACACGCTATGCGAAACATGCCACTGCATTTGGCCATAAAAACCGACCAGCAACAACAATGCCAGCAGGACAAACAACAACGGTGCAAAGAAAAAAAAAACAAGAAAAAAAAAGGGAAAATATAGTAGCAGAGGAAGAGGAAATGGAGATGAGAATGAGTATGAGTATGTGGAGGAAGTGGAAGTGGAAGTGGAAAAGAGGAAGGCTCAGACTGGCAGCAATGTCGCCTCGCTGGTCATACAACAAAAAAGAAAAGAAAAGAAGAAAAAAAAACCTTTTTTCGCAGCCTGGCGAAGCGAAATATTATTTATTTGCTGGCGGGGCTTACCTGTCCATCCCTTCAACCCCACTCGCATAACCTGTACTTGTGCTTGTTGTTGTATGTAAACTACACAGTTTCCCTTTCCCACCCAGGTGTATTCACATTTTTCGCTTGCAACAATTTTTGGGCCATTTCGTTGGCCGTGCAACGCATATAAATCGCTTCAATTGTAAGAGAGAAGTCCAACAAAAAAGGTAGACGCCTTTTGTGCGACTTTGCAGCTTCCGAAATTAGACAGAAATTGGGATTTTGGCGTAGTTTCGGAAATTATCAGAGTCTCCACATATCATTTGCACATGATTGCCACCGTTTTGTTGTTGTTGTTGGTCGGGTCGGGTCGGGTCGGGCAGGAAGTGAAGTGGCAACAGCGGATAAATGAAATTAATATGCGCATTAAAATCATTGTATTGCCTTACAGCACATGCCCATACATACATACATATGTATATGTGTATATGTAATATATGTACGTATACGTAATCTGAAAAAATGCACAGAGAGTGTGCGATAAGAGCCTGAAGGGGAAATTATTAACATCAAGGCAATTCGATTACCATTGGCAATTTATTGCATTGAAGACAGCTAAATTTTTAATAATACCAACGGCAAACATATCAATCAACAATTGAGTGTGCTCCGAAACGAAAATTCATGTTGATAAATACCCTGGAAATGGCATAAATAATTAATTTGTACAAGCGAAACTTGGGACAAAGTTTCTTAATTGCAAATGACTGGCAATAATTTAATTGTGTCCCATTTTCATGGGTAAAGCGTTTTATTTAAAATTTGTCAAGTCTAAGAGACTAGTCTACACAAATCTATTTGACTGAGAGATACCCTAACAGTTTTTTAATTTTAGATATTAATATACATTTTTTTAAAATTTGTTGAAATATATGAAATGAGAGCTAATGATTTAATCTACAATTAACATTATTTTATTAAAATTCATGACAAACCAAAATAACAAAAAATATGCCGAATTTATCGTAATAAATACCCATAGAATAAATTATTATTTTCAATAAATAAATAATTAATTTGACGCATGAAAAGAAGGAGACAAAGTGTGTGAGAAATTACGATACTGAAAATGAATGAAAAATGTGAAAAATGCGAGTATAAATGCCAGACAAAAGAAACTACAAGCAGAGAAGAAAATGCATTGATTGGAAAATAATGAAAAAAGAAAATAAATGAAAAAACAATTATTTATAGAAAAATGTATGCGTAGCACAATAACAATAACAATAACAACAACAATAATAATAAAATTGCATAAAGGATCGAAGCGCAATAAAAGCTGAGCTTCAAGTGCACAAAAGAAATCAATTTGTTGAATATTTGAATAATTTGTGAGAAATATTTGATTTTTGATTTTTGGGGCAACAATATTACGCCTGGGGCATGCAACAGAAATCGAGAACGAACTGGACACACATATACACACACACATATATATTATACAGATAGATGATTGACTTTAGGTTTTAGCCTCGAAGCGTTGCAAATGAATTTTTATGCTGCCCGGCAGGTTTATAGTTTGCTTTCGGCTTTTGGTTTTGGCTTTTGCTTAAAAAGGAAAATTTACTATAATTTCATGAGTGACTAAATCAAGGCAATATTAGAGCCCGTAACTGTTGTTGCTTTAACACTCGATATTCAAAGGGTCTGACGACTTTGCGTTCATGTATGTGACAATTTGGGGTGACAGCCAAAACTCTTCAACATCTACATTATTAAAACAAAGTTACTCTGAACGAAACATAAAATTCGATCGACATCTGAATTTAATATAACTATATAAATTCGTAATTTATTCTAAACAGTATAAATTCATTTCTAACGAGAATGTTTTGTCCTGTATGTTGTTTGCTTCTCAACGAAAAAGAAGTCTAAATTATGGCGCCAATTTGTCAAAAATAAATATTTTATTTTTCGAACATGTCACAAATTCGTATCCAATTTCAACAACATTTTTAATTTAAGTTTATCTGTTGCAATTTCATTAAATTCAAAAATTAACTAACCTTAATTTAATTGCTTTCACACTGTTAGAGATTCGAAGGACGAGAGCTAGACAATTTGGTACACAGAAAAAAAATCCGGGATATTTAGCCCGAATTCAATTCGAAACGATGTCAGAAGTGGGGTAATCTCGGATTTTCTTAAACCAAGTATGAAATACTTGATTTTTTCAATCCCGAATGCAATCCTGAAATTCTTAAATTCAGGCTAAAATTTTTTATTAATTAAAATGTTTTTCGTTACATTTAAACTTTTTTTTTAAAAACCTTTTTTTTTTAAGTTTTTTTTTTTAAACGTTTTTTTTTTACCCTTTTTTTAAAAAATTTTTTTTTTTACATATTTTTATTTCTACCTTTTTTTTTTGAATTGACGGGGGGAATCGAACCTGTATTTTTTTCAAACTGGAGTCGACGACTCTAACCATTGAGCCACCGGACCGGTTGAAACGAGAGAGGCCGAGAGAGAATTTTCCTCTCGCGCTCAGCAAATGTGTATATTCCCATTTTAATCCCGATACAGGCTTGATTATTCAGCTCAATCCTGAATACATACTAAAAAAATGCGAGCTTAAATTAAGTATTTTATACTTGATTTTAGAATAGCATTTTTTTTCTGTGTAACAATACTTTTAAAGTGCATGTCAGAAATGTTTGTAGAATTTTTGCGGAAATCAAGTTAATTGTTAAGTTTTTGAAGTTAAATTGAAATTATTTACGCATAGTGAGTATCTCATTGTCGAGCACACTTGAATGTAGTGCTCTTATTTGTTGTCTATGCACTCAAGGATATCAAATTTTTAACCACGCGACACACATGGCAGCACAAAGTGAACAGCAGTGGCACTACCAAACTGTGGTGGTTAGTGGTGTAATACCACACACACACACACACACACACACTTACACACACATAGTCCGTCAGTCATTCAGTCCTTTTTGTGTGGTGGGTTGAGCTTTTGTCGCTGACTCATTCGAAGCAGCTTGAAAATGAAACCGGATTTGCCGTTGTCTTGGCAGGTGGTACTAAGTAGTAAGCACTAAGCAGTCTGTCCTGGCTAAATGCCACCTGCAAACAGTGAAAGATTTAACAGAGAGAGAGGGAGAGTGCGAAAGAGACAGAGAGAGTGAGTGAGCGAATGCGACACGCGCTCAAAGTACAAAGTTACCAATTGATTTCCGCATAGCGTGTGTGTATTTTGGTTGCTTTCTTTTTTTTTGCAAACGGGGTTGTGCACTAACTTGGCCAAAAACGTAGCAGGAGGATGTTGAATGTTGATGACGATGTGGCTGATTGCACAACTAGCGGAAATTGCTATCAGAAATCAGTTACTTGTGACGTCATAAACATGCAACGAAAAATGCCTTTGAAAACTCAACATGAGTAACTTTCATTTAGCCGACTTGACTTGAGATGTCGTCTCTCTCTCACTTTCTCTAGAGAGTAATTTGAGTTTTTATCTTGATATGTTACCATGTCAAATTCTTTTTGTTGAATTAAGTCGAAGCAAAATACTTAGTTGCATTTTTTAAGACATTTAAATTTATCGCGTTTAAGAGAATAGCAAAAAAACAAAAATTAAAGATGTTGTTTTTGGATGGACTTTGTGAAGGGCTTTAATTAGTTCTTAAGTTCACTATTACACTACAGAAAACCTCAACAATTAAGTATTTTCATATACTGAATTCTATTAAGTTTAATGTTTTTGTTTGAAAGCAAATTCTTGATTTTATAAATTGGACTGACGATACTATTTTTTCTGCTATAAAATATTTCTCAGAATCAACATTCTGATATTTTAATGAATTCAAAAATTTAATTGACCTTTTTTCAATGCAGAATTTAGGTTTTTATGATGACGTTCACCTGCATCCTTTGAGATGTTTTTGAATATTTGATATTCTTGCACTTAAAGAAAAAACCATCCGGAAAAAACCATCCGAAATTATGAATCAATATACTAAAAGCTTCTTGTGGGGTGTACTGGCAAGAATTAAAATGTCTAACAAATTAACCTCTTCCGAGAAATATGAAACTTTAAAATTGTTATTGTGTTTTTCACATTTTTATCATAAATAAAATAAAAATTGAACAGTTAACAAATTCATATGATTAATACTGAAAAAAAGCGCGTTAAAGTTACATATGGGCTAATCCTGAGTTGCGGACGTTACATTTGCACGCAAATTTTCATGTTTAAACTGATACAGCTCGCGTTCAGATTGGTGAATTTAAATGAAATTTTCTGAAAAATGCATTTCATTGAAAGTACTCTTAAACCTTTTTTAAGATAAGAGCCTTACTGTTTTTGAAAAAAAATTAGGCTTGCTGAAAGTTCCGTTGCGGCAGTTACAAGGAATGGAAGTCGATTTGAGGTTAACGTACATTTGCACATATATTAGCAAATTTTGCATAGTAAACAAAAAATATCCAAATACAAAAAATTAAGTGGAATATATGACCATTTCAATCCATCATCAAAAATAAAGATAAGTAGTCTCCTTAATTAAAAATTTTAGTTTTTGTCTGTTGCGGACGTTACGTTGCGGACGTTACACTTTTTACACACACACTTCTTTTCAAATTATTAATATATATTAAATATTTTTTCGATACAGTTTTTATCTTAAATAAAAGAAAATTAAACAAAGTTTAAGATGAGCTAAGCTCTAAACACTCAGACGACCGTTTTGCCCACTTTTTTGGCCATTGAAAACACCCCTTTTTTTACAAGATTTATTGAAATTTAGAGGCAAAAAGAGGAATTAATTGATCAAGCTCGGCCATGAACAACCAAACCACCGTAAAATCATTTTGATTTTGTAATTTGGAGCGTGAAATATATTCTATTACAACAAAAAACAACTATTATTTAAAAACATGCAAATTATTGACAATTTAAGGTTTTTGCCCTTGGTTTAAAAATTTTCGGATTAGCCCATATACTTTGTGGTGAAAGGATAAGGATATAAGGATATTAATCAGATGTAAAAAGTATCCGAGATGAAACAGAGCTAGCGCATTTGAATATCTTTCACTCTTCAAAAAAACATGCTATACAAATTGTAGCTGACTTTGGGCCAAGTTTGCAAATGGACTTGAGTGTTTGGCATATTTTGATACATATATTCCATAACTGTTTGTCTATTTTTGTTAAATGATGTCTAGGGTATACGAAAGTTAAGCACTTCAGCTTTATTATTGTTGTTGTTGTTTATGTTATTGTTTTATTTTATTGTTGCTGTTGTTGTCGTTGTTTATGCCGTTTGTACAGCAATTTGAGCTTCCTTTTTTGCCGAATGAGACTTTTGCTCGCTCCTCTTTTCTTTTGTAGCTGCCAATTTTGCATATGACAACACACATTTTATTATTCGGCTCTCTACGCTTTATGTGCTCCTTCGTTGTTGCTGTTGTTGTTGTTGTTGTTGTTGTTGCTCGTTGTTCTTGCTGTTGGCATTGTCCTGCCAAGTTGGCGGCTGCTGCGGCTTGTGCTTTGTTTGCTTTTGAGCTGTTGCCACCGAAAGTTGAACCCTTTTTTTAGTTATGTGTGCATAGTATTGTAGTGTGTGTGTGTGTGTGTGCTTAATGTTTAGTTCTCACTTTCACGCAATGTTTTCATTAGAATATCCCTGTCCCTTTCTCCCTTTTTGACCACCTTGATAAAGCAGCAAAGAAAACAAAAAAACGACAAAACAACAAACAAAAATGTCAACAACAAATAGGGAAAAAGTCACGAAGAACCACAACAAAAAGAAGCAAAGCAGCCGCACAACAAACACACACACACACGCACACAAAAATTACTTAAAACATAATTTGAGCAGAGTGGGAAGAGGAAGAGAGAGAGAGAGAAGGGGGCCTTGACTTTGGGTCGTTTATGTTTTCATTTCTTTGGCCCGGACCTGGTCACAACTTTAACCCTATGAAGACCTCTTCCCAGCCGCCCACTGCCACGCCTCTCTCTCTTTGTTTTTGTTTCTTTCATTTTGTTGCCTTTTTTTGTTTTCGTTATTGTTTTTTTTTTGTTTTGTTTTGGCATGTGTTTATTTTGCTTTGGCACATTTTAGAAACAATAAAGGAAAACTTTGAGCGCTTTATGTGGCCGCCTATTCCATAGGGTTTTGTATCCTGCTTATTCTGCTTTCTCTCTTCTTCTGCCTTCTGTCTTCTTCATCTTCTTCTTGTTCTGCTTTGGTGTACATATATCCGCTGTGAGCTATCTTCATTTCAGCAGCAGCAGCCGCTTTAATGCCGCCTGAAAGTTGGCCATAAAAAACAGAGGCGAATTACGTGAAGCGGCCCCTAAAAAACAAAAGGCAATGTTGCCTTTGCCTAAGCCATCCCCTCTCTCTATCTTTCTCTTTCTGCCCGTCTTCCTCTCTCTCTCTCTCTGGCTTCTCTCTGTTTTCCCTGTCAGCCTTTGGCTTAACAATTTCCATCAAAATTATGAAAGTCGGCGCTAGCTTTTCCTGCTTTACATTTTTCCCCTTTTCTTTTCTATCCTTGATTTGTCCCTCGCAACATTTTTTATTAATTTTTTCTCTCATATTTAATTTGGCAATTTTCGTTTATCGATTTTTCTTTTCAATATATCGTAGAGTTGTGAGTTTGAGTAAAGAATTCTTGAGTTTTGTGTTGTCTTCGGTTAATCGATTGTAGCTTTGATTTTCGATGGAAATATTGCATTTATCGGTTGCTTAAATAACCATTCTGCGTAGAGGTGGAGAACTATCGATAGCACTATCGCCACTATCGGTGGCAGACCTGCAATATCGATAGTGGGCGATAGTTTTTTATGACGCTTAACGGGTCACAGAAAGGTGCGCATTATGCATCAGCAGAGCTTCGGAAACATTTAAAATAACATTTGAATAATTATATATTTTTATTACATGGACAAGTTCCTTACTATGGTCGAAAAAGGTAAAGAAGAACGTAACGGACAAAAAAATTACAATAGGTAATAGCGAAACATTATTATTGATAACGTATTTTATCTTTTTTATTTTTCGTTTTACAATACCTAAATTAATAACAATTTCAAAATTTAGTTGAAATTTTATATACAAATTTATAATTTTTGGTATTTAAAATACATATACTGGGGTGCCACAGAAATCTCTTTCACTTGAATTTGACGTACATTTGTATGAAATTTACGTCATTTTTCAGGTGAAAGAGATTTCTGTGGCACCCCAGATATGCTCAAATTAACACACTATCGAATACTATCGATAGTTATCGATGGTTTTAAAAATAATATCACTGACTATCGATCGTGCCGACTATCGATAGTTCTCCACCTCTAGTTCTGTGTAGTCAAAGCGTTGCCACCTGTTTAAATTATTTCTCTAAAGTTACTTTTTTTTGAAAGTGAGCTGAGATCTTCGGAAAGTTGATTATGGATAATTTCAATCAAAAAAGTTGCTTCGACTGTAGCATTTGATTTTTTATTAAGTTTTCTTTGAGTCATTTTATTATAATCTGATTTTCAAGTTTAACAAGCGCCATCTGTTGTCTGTTGTCTGCATATCGTGAAACTCACTAATCGAGAATTCATTTCAAAACCAAAGCAAAGATTCCACGAAACCAACACAATTTGCAAATTTTGTAACGAAATTTTGCAATACAGTGTCGCCATCTAGCGTTAGAAGCTCTCTAATGAGTTTCTCGGGAAAAACACTTTGTGGTTTAAGCCAGAAGAAGATGAAGAAGAAGAAGCCGTGGCTGTGAAGCACAAGGAGTATGTGGTTAGCTGTCTGTGTTGAACCATTTGATTTGTCACATGCAGCTCATCAATGCCGAGCAGATGATAACGAAGTGGAGGCACGAAACTTATGTAAGGTAAGGTTGAAGGGGTGAAGAGAGACAACAGAATAGGAGGGGCAGAAGGGGGGGGGGGGGAGGGGAAAGACCAGTCGAAAGTGTGCTTAACATTTTGCCGTTGCCTTGGTTATTAAACTCGGCGTTGTGGTTACGCTGCTTTTTCCCAAGGGACGCTGTCGATAAGGATAAGGGTACGAGGACGATGAGACGAAGAGGGACGAAGAGGGGAGCATTGAGGTTTGGCGCACAACGTTGAAAATGAAAATGACAATGACAAGAATGGCAAATAAGCAATTTAAAAACCGCAACGTCAAAGTCAAAAACTGGCAAGCGGCAAAAGGCAAAAGGCAACAGGCAATTTTTGAAACCATTTCGGTAGCTTCATCACTTTGGCGGTTACTTTATTGACTCGGTCAACTAATGGTTAAATCCTCTTTTCAAACTAAACACAAAGTTCAAATACACTTAAAATTAAATAATTTAAAATTCGTAATTAATGTCGGACAATTCGGGCATTATTTGATTACTAGAGTTTATGGAGAAAATCAAATGAGTCAGGTCTTTAAGTCTTTGATTTTGAGTATTGACATGACTTTTTCCAATAACGCTAATCAAGAAACCAAGCCCGAATTGAATATATAGTATGTATGTATGAGAAAAGGAAGAATATCCGGGATTCCGGAAGAAATCATTGCCCAACGGTGTCGAAAGTTCGAAAATTTATTTATTTCTTTAATTAAGTACTAAGTTCGGTATTTTCAGTAAAATCATATTGTGTTAATTTAACAATAATTGTATACACCATTTAAATACACATTCTAAAATGTAGAATTTTAAACTAATTATACCCGTTACTTGAAAAATAAGTACAAGTTAAAATATGCATATCGTATTCGTTAAAATGCATGTAACAGGGAGAAGGAAAAATCTCCGACTCTATAAAGTATATATGTTCTTGATAAGCATGAACAGACGAGTCGATATAGCTATGTCTGTCCGTCCGTCTGTCTGTCTGTCTGTCCGTCTGTGTGAGCGCCTAGATCTCAGAGACTAAAAGAGCTAGGGCAACCAAATTTGGCACACAGATTTCTATAAGCCCCACACATATCAAGTTTGTTTCAAATCTTTGTCACGCCTCTTTCCACCTCCATAAATCGCGAAAAGCCACCACACGAACAGTTTTCAAAGTGTTAGGATTTTTTAACTAATTAACGTTAGCTACTATTATTACCTATCATTCTATTAAATCGCAACAACATCGGACAAATAGAAAGGTGGTAATGGCTGATTAAAGCTTTTAAGCAATATAAGTGCCTAAAAGCATGCAATACAATTTTTTTTTAAATTTATTTAAGTAAGCAACGGGTATCCTATAGTCGGAAGCTCGACTGTAGCCTTTCCCACTTGTTTTTTTTTTTTTTTAAATTAACGTTAACTACTATTATTGGCTTTCATCCTACTAAAATGTACGAATATAGAGGTGGTAATGGCTGTTTTAAGTTTCAAGCCACGTTTAAATAAGTAACGGTTATTCTTCTTTTTTTCGTCGACATTATTCTCTCTTACAAGTTTTGCATATATTTTTGAAATATTTGATATCGTTTGAGCTGCCAATAATAAATCAAGCAGCACAACACACCCTCTCCACCCTCCCAAATATCCCCCTGCTACCCTTTCAAGCATTTTCCCCTTCATACACCCGCCTGTCCAGTGCAATTTGCATCATATGATTGATATGCCAAAATAGATGGAAATACAGATATAGTTACAGTTGCAACTGTGAGTATACAAACATATGTACATATATATGAGCGTAATGACATGCATGCGTGTATGTGTGTGTGTGTGTGTGTATCTGTGTCAGTGGACCGTGAGCTGACATTGCCCCTTCAGGGTGAAAGATCTCAAATTTAATTGCATTGCATTGCACTGGCATATTTTTGGCATATTTCAAATTTGCTGGCTGAAAAATTGATAAGTGGGCAATGGGCAACCAACCACCCATCTCAACACACACACACACACACACACACACACACACACACACACACACACACACACACACACACACACGCACATTTCATGACGCTGGCCAAGCTGTTTAATTGCTCAAGTGACGCCACGAACTGAAAAGAAAAATGAAAATCAAAAATGCCAAAGATTGCATATCAAGATTGATAAAAATCATGCCTGTGAATGGACTGTGAATGGCTGGACTCTGGATATTGAACGTTGTTGGATCAAGTGCCGCATTCAACAGTCAAATAGCCAAATATTCGCTGTACTTCCTCTCTCTCTCTCTTCTCCCTTCTTCCCTCTCTTTCTTAAGTGGCTCGCGGCATCCACGGCAAATGCACAAATGCAAACAGTTTGACCGATGCTTCGTCCTGATTCTCACTCTGAATTTGCTTTCCTCTTTCTCCATCCTCTTTCTCCATATTTCTTCTCTCGTTTCGCTTTCTGCTTTTTTCGGGAATTGGGTCAAATTTTGGCTTTCATTTTGACATTTGCTTTTTTTCACTTTTTCTGTTTGACTTTTGGTTAATTTGCAGTTAAGTTGCCAACGGAAATGAAAATGTAAAAATGTAAATGAAATATCGCCTCAATGCATTTTCCGAGGAAAAGTGCAGTTATTATTAAAAATAATATTTATTTTTTTGAAAGATATATCTGGCGATTTTATTGATATTGTCGAGATATATTGTGTATATTTCAATTCCATTTGTAAAACTGAGAAATTTATTTATTTGTTTTTTTTTTTTTTTTTTATGGAAAATGAGCTAAAGTTTAATTGGGTACAAATTCAACATTCTATGGTGTCCATTTTTTAAACTACTTAGTATTACTTTACTGAATTATATTTTGAAGTTGATCGAAGAATTTTGGGGTTTACTTTTTGGTACACACAAACATTGAAAATAAGCTTAAATAATTTTAACATAATTTTTAGAAGGTAAAAGTTGTTTTATTATTTGTAATTAAAAATAAATTTTGATTGAATTGCGATAATTTAATTTTATTCCTTTTTGGACTTGTGATCAAGAGTCTGTTAAAATATTCGATGAGCTATCTGAAAATCGATCGCTTGGTCGCCAACTTGTACATATTAAATTCAAATAGTTTAGTTGCTTCAACTTTAATTAAAACTGCAAGTCAAATATGGAAATTCTCTTATTGCTTGCACAATTTTGTTGATTGAATCGATTTGAGCATTCGATAAATACATTCGTATACATTCGTATTCAGTTGTAGCCAATTGAATGGAGAGAATATACGGTTTGATATGAATTTGTAGTTTGACTCGCAAATGATGCCACAAATGTTCTCCCCTGTGTGGTAATTTTGATAATTTGGGCTGTGCTGTGAAATTGAGTTGAGTTGAGTTGAGTTGAAAGCGTTGCAAGCTTTGGTTGCACTGAGAAATTCAAGTGCTGTGCCCAACAGGCGTATACGTAATTACGCTTGGCATTTACTGCGGCTGTTTCTCCCTCTCTCTCTCTCTCTCTCTCTCTCTCTCTCTATGTGTGTGAGTATCTCATTGCATTCTGTTTAATGTTTGGCAATTCTGTGAAATAACATTCGCCCAATTTCGTGGCGCCTCAATTGTTGTTGCCTCTCCTCGCGAAAAACTTGAACTTGAAGTGAAATATACGCTTTCATTGTTGTTGTTGTTGTTGCTGCCACAACATTGTCAAGTTGATGAGTTGTTTATTATGTACATTGTTGTATATACAAATATACATATATAGGCTGACTTCTTTGTGCCTTCTTCTTTGCCAGTTTATATGTAAATTTCAGCCAAAAATGGCTGACAGTTGAGACAGGTGTTTGGCTAAAATGGAGGTTGAATGGTAAGAGAAGGTGTCTCCTTGTGTCTTCTGTCATAAATTACAATTACCTGTTTGCTCTTGATGTTAAGCGGTGTCACAGCTCTGCGCCCCAAGCAACCAAATTGAAAACTCAATTTTCAAACAGCAAAATCGAGGCGCAAACAATAAACAGAGAAAAAAAATTATATATGTAAAGGGCATAAATTGTTTAAAGTTTTCATAAGCAACTTTCAGGTGTTCTTTGTTAAATCAATCAAGTAAATCAAGTAAATCAATATTCAATTCACTCAATTCTTTTTCCAATCAATTTCTTTAATAAAATGCACTGAATACATTTTTTAGTAGAGCTACTAAACTTTTCAATTAGTTTGGGAAACTCGGGCACAATTTTAATATAAATAAAGATGAAATTGAAATGGCAAAACAGTTTAAACTGTCAGCTTTAAATACCTCCCTGGAAAGAGGTCAACTCAGGAACTCTAGACTTTGACTAGCTAAACAATAATTGCTTTGATTTCCAATTGGAAAATATGAATTTTTTAGTTTTTGATTATATTTTCTCAAACTAATTTTGTTATTTTTTTTTCATTTACTCACATTTTTCTTATGTAAGTTTTTGTATCTTGTACAAAAATGATTGATGAAATGTGATGCATGTTCCTTGATCAGCTGCAACAATTTGTTGCAAGTCCTGAAGCTTCATCTTCCCGCTGACAGCATAAATAAAACTCAAAGTTGTCCGGTTCAAATAGCTGCATTTGTGTCACGCAGCGAGTGTAAATTTAATTTGATTCTCTTCAATATAATATTATATTCAAGGTAGCAACGTGGCACAGAGAGAGAGAGGGAGTGAGGGAGAAAGAGCTGCCCCAACGGACTGAGACTGAGACTGAGACTGAGACTGAGAGACCTGACCTAAGCCACATGGCCATGGACGGAGAGGCAGAGAAAGAGGCAGAGAGTTAGCCTCGGCGAAAGGACGCAAATTTATTTAACCTGCAACCCACACAGCGCATATTTGAATTTATTTGCGTTACGCTGATGGCGTGGGCGGTGGGCGGTGGGCGTGGCAGTTTGCTAAAGTAATGCCAAAAAGTACGCAAGCAAATATAAAAAAAAAAAAAAATATAAAATGGAAAAGACAAATTGTGACGTTGTCTAAGGACGAAGGACGCTAAAACTTTTGCTCAAGTTGTGTTGCGAGTTGTGTTTCGTCGCAGAAATCCTGGCACGCCCCTTTAACCGCCATCCAGCACTATCAAGCCCCGCCCACCGCCTTTCCGCCTCCTCTGCCATTCACATATACTTATTTACATATAGACCTTTTGCCTTTGGCGTTGAAATGAGCCGCGCTCCGTTTGACACATGCAGCGCCACCTGGCGGCCGTCGTCATGAATTTGAATTTCCGTATAACAGCAGAACTTCCACAGTGATAGGGGGGGGGGGGGGGGGAGTGGGGAAAAGGAAGTGAAACTCTGTTACCATAAACTTTGCCTCACGGCAAATGGCAACGTCGCCGTGGCGTATACGTAATGTCATTTGTGTGTGTTGCATACTTTTGCGCGTTATTTAAATGCATTATACCCTGGACGCAAAGTTATTGTGACTTGCTCTAAAGTATCCTCCTTTCTCTTTTTCTCCACCAGGGGATTGAAGTATTTATTAAGTGTGTCATAAAGTACAAACCGAAATTCCAAAACAATGGCAATAAGTACAATGTCAAGTTGACTGTGAGATACCCTGTATGCAGTTAATTCTACATATCTTTTTACAAATCAATATACACAGTTAATAATTCTAACGAAAGAAGCCCAAAATAGGAATCCGAAACAGAGCGTTGTTATCCTAAAACTAAGTATTTACACTGGTTTTCATGGATGAAATTTGCTCCAGAAATGAAATATTTGGCTTCAAATGTGAGCACCCCTGTCGTTTCTATTATTTTTCCCATAACTGTATCCAACTTGGCCCATATACCCCAGATAACTCTAGTTGGTAAAGACTCTTTGATAAATTATACAAATAAAATTGATCAAATCAACTTATTTAATATCAAAATTAAAATATCGATAAGAAATGAATCGAGTTGTCGATCAACTCTAACTTCAAACATTTAAAACTTTTTTAAATCTAATCAGTTTTTCAAGCATAATGTAATTTTGATCGTTGTTTGGTCTTTAAATCCATTTTGTATTCAAATATAAATTTCGGTAAAATAATATACATATTTTTCTTTTTTTATTTGAACTCGATCTTTGTGTTTTTTTTTTTTTTTTTTAAATTCACAACATAAATAATGTTTTTCAAGTATATTTTGATAATTTCGGTACACAATAAAGAATAAAAAATTTTGGAAAATTATAGTCAGCATTTTGTAGATTGAGTTTGAATTGGGTTTGAGTTTGAGTTTGAAAAGTGGATGATGGCAATAAGCTGAAGCTGCTTAATCAAAGCTTTGCTATTCTTGTGCTTGTGTGTCTGTGTGTTGAGGTGTGAGCTTATGTGTGTGTGTGTGTTCATTAGAATGCAACTATTTGCCAGCTTCTCATCTATGTGCCTTTGTATTCTCTACCTGCTTCTCATTTTTCTTCCTATTATTCTCATCATCATCAGCGTCTCTCTGTTTTTTTTTCTGGGCCAAATCTGCGCTCAGTTGTCGCCTCATTAATGAGTTATTGTTGTTGTTGTTGTTGTTGCTTTGGCAGTTTCTTTGGTTAACTCGCTTTCAGCTTAGTCGCGTCTAGGACTCTCCACTTGCCCCCTCTCACAGTCTATTCATGTTGTGCAACGCCTGATTACACGAGTTATACTCAAGTGCCTTCAACCTGCCTGTAGCTGCATGCCCCTCCCCCTCCCCCTCCCTCTTTGTCCTCCTTTGCCAGGTTGCCTCGTGCTGACGCATAAATCATAGCATAGCAGTCTGCAATACCCGTAAGCCCACAGAATTCAGCAGTCAGTCGCTAGACGGAGCCCGCATAAATAGGCAACTACTGACATGGTTAATGAACGCTCACCTCTCCCTGCCACACCCCCTTCCATGCTGACTTACTCCCTTCCAGGCTGCAGCATTTGGCTGCATGTTATGAGAAATTGAAATGGAAACTGAATGAGCTGCAGCTGGATTCAAGTATACTCGTACTTTGATTGAGTGAACATTGTGAGGCGCAAAAGGTTTCAGGCTATATTGCAGATTCGATTGTTAGGCCTACAATCTTGGCTAATGTCAAATGGAGTTATTGGGCTACTCGTTTGCTTAATCAACTAATAGTGTTATCGTTTATCGATGCAAGCTGGACTATTATAAGTAGATTAATAAGTTAAACAATAAGTACTTGACTTATATTAACAACATTGTTAGGTTATCGGCTATTGAATAATAAGTTATCATGTTGACAAAAATATAAACAAGTTTATCGATAAGCGATAAGAAGGCTCACAGTCGATTTTCGATTATTATTTCAGAATAATAAGTATTTAACTTATATTTATAACATTTTTAGTTATCGAAGTAAGTTTTAGTTATCGTTTATCGAATAATTGAAGTTATCGTGTTGACTATTACAAAAATATAAACAAGCATATCGATAAGCGTCAACCATGCTCATAGCAGATTTTCGATTATTATCAAAACTGTATGTGTTATCGATAATCGATTGCACTAAACATTAATCGATAACTTTGTCTATCTTTTGTTGTTGAACTTAGATTTCTAGCAATTACTTTTTTGTAGTTATCGGCTATCGATAGAAATCGATAACTATCCCGTCACAGTATTATAGTTTTCCCATTTTTGTTCCGGTTCAATTACCAATCTTCCAAAAATATTAACGCTTCATTTATTCTGTGCAAAAAGTTTAACAATTCCCCATTTTCTTTGGAATTTATATCTGTATGTGTGTGTGTGTGTCTGTGTGTGTGTGAGGCAAAAGTTTGGCGTTTGCTTGAGCTGCCGGAATGCGCAAAATGTTGCCAAACCGCGGCAAAGCAATGCAGCGTGCATAGTTGGCAACGCGAACATACATAATCACACACACATACACACACATTGGCCAAATTTCACAGTTGAAAGTCATGCATTATTTACAATATATATGAAGGGCATGAAATAAATGTATATAAACGATTTTCATTCATATTTAAAGTGTTAGAAAACGCAAAGGTAACAACAATATACAATTATTTTATGCTACTTAAAGAAGGATCAGTAGAAGGGAAGGGAAAATAAAGAACGAAATAGGTATAAACTAAAAAGATAAATTGGTTAAAAAGGACAAATGCAGTGTGAAAAAGAAAGAATTGTCAATACATTTTCTTCTTCTAATCAGCAGTTTTTTCATTGTTAAATTTCATCAACTGTGAAAATTTCAGCCTTACCACTTGAGCTCTGCGCTCATTGTCGTCACCAGTCAGAACAAGGACTTTTACATGCACAGAAAAAAAATCCGGGATATTTAGCCCGAATTCAATCCGAAACGATGTCAGAAGTGGGGTAATCTCGGATTTTCTTAAACCAAGTATGAAATACTTGATTTTTTCAATCCCGAATTCAATCCTCAAAATTCTTAAATCAAAACAAAAAAAAAAAGTATTTATTTTAAAATTTTTAAACTTTTCTTAAACTTTTTTTTCAATATTTTTTTTTAACATTATTTACTCAAATTTTTTTTTAAACATTTTTTATTTATTGTTTTTTTTATAACATTTTTTTTTTTTAAATGAAGGGAATGTTTGACTGCAATTAACTGGGGGAATCGAACCCAGGTTTTTTTCAAACTGGAGTCGGCGACTCTAACCACTGAGCCACCGGACCAGTTGAAATGAGAGAGTCCGAGTGAGAATCAAGTAATTTGGGCTTATTTTCCATTTTAATCCCGATATAGACTTGATTGTTCAGCTTAATCCTGAAAACATACTTAAAAAATGCGGGCTTGTACTTTTGTACTTGATTTTAGAATGGCTTTTTTTTTCTGTGTATAGATGTTCATTTATAATTAATTTTATGCCTTTTTATTCAACTAAAAATAAATTCAATTTAATGCAATGCATTTTTAATTCTATCAAATCGCTTAAACAAATATTTTGACATTTGAAAGCATTGGCTGTTTAGTTTCAGGAGCATTGACACTGGTTTTTGCTTTGGTGCCTGATTTTAGCAAAAATCATCGTGATTAAATGGGATAATCCTTTTTAGGGGCAAAAAATACTTTAGATGATTTTAAGAACTAGAAACAAGGCTTTTGATTAATGACTGCAAACAGTAAAAGAGTTGGGAAAACTTTAAATTATACAGATATTTTTTGTATTTGATTTTTGTTTTTCTTTTATAGTTGATGTCTATTGGATTTTAGTAAAATTGTTAACTCTTATAGAAATTAGATTTCTATATCTTATAAACATGTTGAAATATAAAAAAGCAAGCGACAAACATTGAAAAGAACTGTGGGCCAACAGTGTTGTGTTTGTTGCTGTTGTTGTTGCCATTGTTGTTGCCATTGTTGTTGTTGTTTCAGTTGTTGTTGTCGTTGTTGTCATTATTGTTGTTGTCAACAAGCATTGACATTAATTAAAGCTCAGCGTTGCATGCAACTGCCATCTGTTGGTGAGTTGCGTGTGCATTGACAAAGCCGCAACCGCGCTTCTATTTAATACCCTGTAATCCAGTGAATTACAAGCAAGTGTATACTATATATAGGCAGCGAATAAGTTGAACATGAAACATGTTGAAAGTGGTCTACTTAGGTTATAATTTACAGGGTATGTGCATAGTCTGTCCGTCTTGTGAGATTGTTCTGTCGCTAGCTGTTTGCCTGTGGCGGCTTCAGTTAACCATTACGCTTTAATTACTGTGCTAAAATCCACGCTTGTCTGCAGCGACACACACACACACACACACACACACACACACACACACACACACACACACACACACACACACACACACACACACACACACACACACACACACACACACACACACACACATTGAGACGTTTTTAACGTATGTGTATGTGTACCTTCATGCTTGTTGCGCTCGAAAGTATGCTTTAAAAATGTACCTCCTCCAACATTTTTGCCCCATTCACAGCGACAGCATCCAAAGTGGCTGCCATAAAAGTCGCTGAAAAGCCAAAAAGGTAGAAAATGAGACAAGAGAAAAAAGCCGTGAATAAAAAAACAAGAGAAATGTGAAATGAAATAATACTGACTGAGCTGCCGCTGATTAACAGCGTTGCCAATATACATACATATATGTACATATATCTGCCATAAATTTCAGTTAAGAGTGTTTTTTGTTATGCAAACACAATATGACAGATAAATATATCTTTTTGATTGACAACATTGTCAATATTTCTTTGCTGGGTAAAAGTTGCTACAATCTGGACAATATTCTCATCTCTTATCAGCAGCACAGCCTTTTATAAATTGTATACTCTATAATCATAATAAATTGCATTAATATAACATTTAATATTGTTAAGAATTCTGTTGTTTGGCATAGTTTAAATATATTCTTAAGCCTTTTTGCGATGTTTCTCACAAATCTCTACGGGTTTTATTGATTCAAATTTATCCTTAGATAAATTTTTATTTCCCTAACATACATTTAAAAATAGATGTTTACCAGGAAGGATAATTTCTTAGAGTATTTACTTTCTTTAGTAAACATTTCATGGAACTAGCTCCATGGGCAACTTGTCGAGTTTTCTAGGAATTTCCTTCTAATCCGATCTATTTTTTGCTCTTTCTGTTGACTGAGCAGTTTTTTATTATTATTTTTGAATTCTTTCTCTATCTCTTTCATTTTAATCTACATTTTTGTTTATTCACTGTCTTTGTAATTGCAACAGCTGTCATCGTATCATCATAACATTTATAGACAAATAAAGAGAGTGATGCAAAGAGAAAGAGAGAGTGAGCGGGGAAGAGAGAGGGAGAACGAGATGCGTCTCTTGATTATAATAATTAAGCAATTTACTTTCAAGTGTGGCACGGCCTGGCACGACATTGCCAGTCATTTGTTGCATTGTTGCAAGTTGCTGTTGCAAGTTGTTGTTGCAGCTGCAGTTGCCTGTTTCCTGTTCTTTGTTGCAGCAGTTCTTAAATGTAAATTACGCGCTTTGTTGACTTTGCCCCACAGCTGCAAAAATGTTCGACGGCTTGCAAAACCGGAAGAAGACGTGGATGCAAGTTGTTGTCGTTGTTGTTGTTGCTCTTGTTGCTCTTGCTGTTATTGTTGTTGCAACTGTTGTGTTGTTGTGGTTGCAATTATTGCAGACAGAGCAAGACAGAGAGTTGCTGTCAATCTTTCGAGCCCCACAAGTGTTGTTGTTAACCTTATCCTGTTCACAATTGAATTTCAACATCCGGATACGCTTTAATAGCCAGTAAAGGGAGAATACATGGATGAAGAAAATGACTCTACGATTCAGGATTAAAATTATGCATTTTAACATATATTTTGTAAGTATGTTTTCAGGATGTTATTGTTAATTAATCACAATATGCGATAAAATAGCAACCACTAAGCATTGAGCATTGAGCATTAAGTCAAAAAGAGCCCCGATATTTAAAATATTTGCGGAAGAAAATATTGAAAAATCGTTATTGGTTCAAGTAGTTCGTACTTAATTCAAGAAAATCCAAAAATTCCAAACTTTTGACAACGTATGACAACGTATGGGATAAATTGCAAGTACAAGATCGCAAACCTTCCAAATTTAGGAAAAGTTTCGAGGCTCGAACACCAAAAAAATTGCATGCAACAAAATAGTTTTTTTTTAACCCGTTACCTAAAAAATAAGTAAAGGGGTATATTGTATTCGTCGCAATGTATGTAACAGGAAGAAGAAAGCATCTCCGACCCTATAAAGTATTTATATTCTTGATCAGCATCAACAGCCGAGTCGTTATAGCCATGTTCGTCTGTCCCTCTGTCTGTCTGTCCGTCTGTGTGAGAGCCTAGATCTCACAGACTATAAGAGCTAGAGCAACCAAATTTGGCACACAGATTTCTATAAGCCCCACGCAGGTCAAGTTTGTTTCAAAATTTTGCCACGCCCCTTTCCGTCTCCGTAAATTGCGAAAAGCCACCACACGAACAGTTTTCGAAGTGTTAGGATTTTTTAACTAATTACCTATCATCCTATTAAATCGTATCAAGATCGGACAAATAGAAAGGTGGTAATGGCTGATTAAAGCTTTTAAGCAATATAAGTGCCTAAAAGCATGCAATAATTTTTTTTTAAATTTATTTAAGTAAGTAACGGGTATCCTATAGTCGGAAGCTCGACTGTAGCCTTTCCCACTTGTTTTTTTTTTTTGTAATTTTTGCTTAATTTTAAAGAAATTATTAGAAATTATTATTAAAACTCTTCTGGTTCTCAAGTCAATTTCAGCCCCCGACAACTTGTTCCCCTCTTACTTCCTCTCGATATCTCTTTCTGTCACTCTCCTGCTGTCCTTGTCTGCCTGTTCAGCTGTCGCCTGTCCGCCCGTCCGTCCGTCCGCTGGGACGTCCTTTGACGTCGCCTCGGCCTCTATTCTGATTTTGTATTTAGCATTCATTGTGTGCGTCCGACCTTGATTCGCTTTTCGATTGATTTTCAAGCTTGTCAAGCTTTTGTTTTTGTTATAGTTGATACTCGTATACTCGATACTCGTAGTTGTTGCCACACGTGGCATATGCGGCACTTGAAAGCCATTCAAAAGTTCATATGCCACGCCATCTACATACATATGTATGTATGCATATGCATATACACTTCTATTCGATTACATTATACACAATAAGTATAAAGCGTACGTCATGTGCGCCAGTCTACACTTTAACTTTAACTTTAACTTGAGTGTTTATCCTTTATGGCAGGTGCTAACTGAGCAAATGTTTTATATTTTACAAATTTAAAGCTTGCTCAGCTGGCAGAATATTGCATAAAACATAAGGCTGTCTGCTAAATACACATGTAAAATAAACTTAAAGAAATGTCACTTTCAAGTGTGTTTTTTTTCTCTGCTAATACTTTCATTGTATGCTTGTATAAGAGTGTTATTTTAACTTGCTTTTGTTCAGACACTAATATGTTATTCCTTAACCTAAGAAAAAAATATTTTGATGCAAAAAAATTCTTCAAACAATTCTAAGAGTGACTGCAAATTTTTAAAAATATTTTTGCAAGTATTTTTTAAAATTTTTTGAAAATTGATAAAATTGCAATTTTTGTATGAAAAGGAGGAAAAAGTTGGAAAAAGTGGTTAAAATAGTCATGTTTAGGATTTTCAAAAAATTTTAAAAAATACCAGCAAAAATATTTTTGAACATTTTTTTTTTGCAGTCACTCTTAGATTTGTTTAAAAAATGTTTTTGCATTAAAATTTTTTTTTTGTAAAAAATCAAGAAAACAAGTAAAACAAAAAAAAAGTTCTAACTTTTACTTGGGTACTTAGTGGGTTAATGAAATTTTTTTGTCATTCAAACAGAAATTAAATGATAAGATTATTTTAAGAAATCTGCATCAAATCTTTTGTGTTAAAAGTATATTTTTTTTTGAATAACTTCATCCACATATACTTATTTCCCTGGGGTACATATACAAACAGGCTGCAAACTTTCAAAATTTTGGAAAAGATTCCTCAAATTTTGAAACCAATCAATTTTTTTTTATCCATAAATTTAAATGTTGATAAAAGTTCAGCTTAGTTTACTGATTTAAATATAAAATATGTGAAATTGTATTTTGTGATATATTTCTGGCAATCTGAAATGAAATTTAAGTAATTATATCCAACCAAAATCTTAATCTCTTTGATCACGTGCGTTCAGTGGATTTGTTTCATCTTAGTGCTCAAATGGTGTCAGCATAAACACTTGAGAAACACTCGATATACCCTCGTTAAACACTTAATAATGAGAATTGTATAATCAAAACTTTGTGCGAGCTGCTTTTGTTATCACTTTGCGATCCATCAGTTGAACACAATTGCAATTGTGAAACTTTGTGTGAAACTTTTAGTGAAGTTGTTAACGGCAATTGATATCGATGGATTTGTGACACGTTTGCTTTTGTTGACCTTCAGCGTTGACCAGTTGACCAGTTGACCAGTTTGTTGCTTGCATTTATTTACCGTTATCATTAACTGTCCCCGTTTACCGTTATCCGGTGCGTAGTTGCCGCTGGCGACAAAGCTATTGCCATGTTTCCGGCACGTTTGGCTTTGGCCATTTGCCATTTGCCGGCTGCTCTTTGCTTTTAATTTGTTTTAATGAACTTTCATGCGATTTTATTGAGTGTAGCAAGGAAGGAAGCGGGGAATTGTAAGAGGAGGGGGCTTAAAACTTGCTACGGTTGCAATATGCTTGCTCACTTGTATAATTACAGGCGCCATTGCATTGCTTCTTCCCCCCATCCTCGACTCTGGGCTCAAGTGCGTGGCTTTCATTAATTTTAATGAGTTTTAAAAGTTGTTGCCATTTTTTGCCCCCACCCCCTGGGCCAGCTAGTGTGTGTGGCAAGAAGCCAGCAGAAGCAGAAACCAAGCAGACGCTTTTTATTTAATTTTATTTTATTTATTTACGCTTTTTTTCCAGCAAGTTTTTCTTCGCCTTCATTTTCTGCATTGCGATCTCTGTTCTTCCTTCTACTTCTTCTTGTTGTTGTTGTTGTTATTGTCGTCATTTGTCCACAACAACAACGACAGAGTTTTATCTACAGCACACACATAGAGACAGAGACAGGGTGTGTGAAAGAGAGAGAGAGAGGGCGACACACTGAGCGACATTTGTTTCCATTTGAGCTGCAACTCAACGACGATGACTGGAGGCAACATTGCGTATACGCAACCTAACCCAATCTTTTCCTTCTCCCTCTCCCTTTCTCTCTCTCTGTGTAGTTTTCGCGCTTAAATAACTTTCAGTTGAAGTTGCAATGCTCTAAACTTAATTTCTCTCCTTTTTCCCTTCTCTTCTTCTTCGCCCTTTTCTCGTGACAGCTGCCTGTTTCCCATACATACATACACACATAGTTTTCGAGTTATTTCTCTCTCTGTTTTTGACTGCACAAAAGCAAATACAAAGCAGAAGAACACACAAAATGTTGCTTTTCAAATCTCGCGCTGTTGTTAAATAAACCCAAAGCAAATGCAACAATCGACAAGCATATGAATCGAAAGCTAAAAGTAAACAACAACAAAGTTAAAAAAAAATATAAAGGGAAAATCTAGAATCGAGATAAAACGCAATCAATACTAGTTTTCAGTTATCAATGAGAGCGTATTTTTATTTAGGTTATTGAGCTGAAAATGTTGCAGTTATTTGTGAGATTTCACTTATTGGGGAGCCAGAAAAAGTGTTCGAATTAAATTAATCAATATTTCTTTATGTAAAATTAGAAATAACTTCTTTCTCCACCGATTCCAGTTTAAATAAATTACTTATTATACCCTGGGGGTATATTAAGTTTGTTCAAAAGTATGTAACAGGCAGAAGGAAGCATCTCCGACCCCATAAAGTATATATATTCTTGATCAGCATCAACAGTCGAGTCGATATAGCCATGTCCGTCTGTGCGTCTGTCTGACGGTCCGTGTAAACGAAAAGATCTCAGAGATGGTAACAGCTAGGACCACCAAATTTAGAATGAAGACTTCCTATAATGTCAGGCAGAACAAGTTTATGTTAAAATTGTGCCACGCCCACAGTGGGTGGCGTAATTCATCAAAAACTGACAGCAGCTTTTATTTTGGCTTTTATGTTTAAAATTTTATTTTTAGTTTATATCAACGGTTGTGAAATCATGCCCAGAAGCTAATCACCAATTTTCATCACGATTGGGCCATAAATAGAGAAGATATTAACAATTTTGTCCGAGGTATTTTAATGGCAATTCTATAAATAGAATTGAATTAATGGTCAATTAATTCATTTTACATTTCCCCTGCCAGAATGTTTATCGAATTTGTCATCTTCAATCCAAGTTGCGGCGTGGTGGAAGTGATAAGTGCTTGGCAAGCGAAACGGGAGATCTAGGTTCAAATCTCGGTTCTGTCGATGTAAATGATTTTTAACTATTTTTTTTTTACTATTTTTATTTTTATTTTTAAAATTGGTTTAAAGCATTTATCTTATTATATATGTATGTAGCTGCCACAAAAACGATAGGTCGATATTTGAGGATAAGTACGAGAATTGCATGGGCATCTAATCTTCGGCATGCCGAAGCCTAGGCCCAGGGTATATTACTGTCGATTGCCCTCGACTGATCCGCTTGTTTTTCAATTAATACTGATTAAATAGGGACTTTAGTTTTCCTTTCTTTTTTTCCATCCATACCTCCTAGTTAAACTACACCAAAATGAAATATCTTCAAGTAACATTTTCTGACTATATTTTTCAAGTTATACACACATTTATATCAAAAAAGTGTGACCATATTTTAAGATGTTTTTGTCTCAAAATTCAACCGTTTGAAAGCATCTTTCTACTATATTTACATAGATTTTCTTTTGCAATATGACAGACTTAAGTGTAATCAAGTTTCACAATATTTACATTTAAAGAGCTCAGAAGAAATCAAGTTGAGGAAACTTAAATTCATTACCCAATTTTCCAAACTAAAGATAAAAAAAGTTAATTTAATAAATATAAATATTGTTATCTAAAGTAGCTTAACTACTTTTGCCAGTTGCAGGTACTTTTGTGACTGCCCTCGCATTGTTGATGAGTGAATTGTAACGTAATTGTAATTTCAGGACGAGTATTGTCTACTTTGCACCACAATTACAATTCGCAAGCTGTTCAAGCAGGCACTCAACACTCTTATATATCTAGCTCTCTCACTCACTCTAACTAACTCTCTCTCTCTCTCTCTATTTCTCTTGGTATCTGTGTAAGTAAATCACTTTGCGGACATTCTTGATATGCTTTTAGGGCAACTTTGTTTGTTTGCTCGTCATTTTGGCCGGGCCACAATTCTTAGCCAGGGCCCAAATGAGATTATCCTCACGCCCACTGTGGCCCCCAGGAGGCAGGCAAACAGGAGCAGGAGCAGGAGCAGGAGAGGAGGCATAAAAGTAGGGGCAAAAGGAGCTGCAAGTTGTTTGGAGTGGGAGGAACATTAACATTAAAATCAAAGCAAAGCCAAACATTTGCCAAGCTGTCGTGTTACTTAGTGAATAGAAAGAGAGAGGGAGAGTTATAGAAAGAGTGGGAGGGTGTAAGAGAGAGGGGAGATGGAAAGAACAGCCCATATGACTGTCCAACTTGTCCAAATGGGGTCTTTTTATGAATTTGCATTCGTCAACATGAACATTAGTTTGTTAGTTATCTCTCTCTCTCTCACTCCGTTTTTTTGTTGCTCTCTTGTTTATTTGTGGGCGCCATTGGGCACCTCACTTTCCGCCACTCTCTCTCTCTTCCTGTTCGTCCTGCGCCTTTGTCCAACTGCTTGCGGCGTTTTCACAATTTGATTTATGTGTTTCATAACATTCATTAAGATATAATCATAACGCATAGAAAGCGCACAAATGGCACGTCCAAGTATCTTCCTTTCTCTCTCTTCGTATCTCTCCCTGTCTCTATGTGTGTGTGTGTGTGTCTGACAGTTTGTGCATCAGTATTTGTGTACATGTTTCCATCTCATATTTCAACAGTGTCCTTGCTAGTTTTTGGTCTCTGCTCACATACGTTGCGTCCTCAATTTAGTCATAATAGTTTTACTAAAATATCATATATCTATTCAGATATATGAACACATATCTCTCACATACATACAAACATATGTATATTCTCTACATAGCTATAACCTAGCTTTAAATTATTCATTTGTTGGGTAACCACATTGATTTCAGAACATTTTGTGCTTGATCTCGTAAGAGAAATTTGAAATAATTCTGCTTTCTCAATTCTCCAAGGAATTTTTTAGATTCCTGGTACCTTAGTTAGTAATATAAAGCTTAGAAGTATGTGTTTTAAAGGAGATGGAGGATACAATTTCATGCTCTAATTTAAAAGATTATCAGAAAAATGTTTTTCAGTAGACAATCTTAACTTTTTTAACCATTAAATTTGAATATTAGTTCAGGATTGTTTTTTAAGGGCAACTCTTAAAATTCCGATCACGTCTATTGTTGTCCAGGCAACTCAATAGTTTCTGTCTACAGTTGTAGGGTATTGCTTAGTCGACTTTTGACAGCTGTCAGTCGCTGATGACAGCACTCTAAAGTTAGTTTATTTCATATTTTTATAGTTCATTTTTGAGTAAATTCGTTTTTTTTAATTTCCTGTTTCGCCCATTTAGACTCGTTCTCTATTTCGCATCCTCTCTCTCTATCTCTCTTACTCTCTCTCCCTCTCTCTCTCTCTCCCTCTCTGTCTATCTCTTGCACCGCATTCAGTTTTTCTTTCTGAACGTTTGGCTTTTTTGCATATGCAAAATAATTAAAAATGTTTCTAAAGCAATAACTGAGTCAGATTCTGTGTGTGTGTGTGTGTGTGTGTGTGTGTGTGTGTGTGTGTGTGTGTGTGTGTGTGTGTAGCAATTTACAGCTATCTAGAATTTTCACCTGTTGTCCATTTATTTATTTCAATTCCTTTTTTTGTTTTGTTTTGTTTTGCATTCTACTTTTTCTTTTCATACGTAATTTTTCATTTCAATGTGAATGTTGTACATAGTTTGTGCTAGTTGCAATCGTTCTCCTATCTCATAAGTAAGTATGCTACATATATTTGTATTATTGCAATTTAATTGCAAAATTCTTATTTAATGATGACATAACAAATGCATTAATCCTGTCAACTTGAAATGAAATGAAAATTTTTGTCTTTTCTCTTTTCAGGTAAGTCTTGACCTCCTCATCCCCCTTTAATCCTCTCGCTGGGATGCTTGACCTTTGACTTTTTGCTTTGGGGTAAGCGCATTGCATAATGTTAAGATATGATAATGATATCAAAATCCAAAGCAATATAAATGCAAGTAAAATTGAGAAAAACTCTTGATTTAAAATTTAGACAATACTGAAATTTCAAGTTTGTGAATTCAATTTTAATTTTGACTGTTGACATTTGAAAAGATTTGAATATTAGCTTTGCTGTTTAAAGATTCTCTGTCTCCTTTCCTCTGTGTATTTTTCTCTTTTTCCGATAGTAGGCATTTTTTTAGATACTATTTTTAGCTGCTACTCAAGGTTCACAACATTTGAAAACCTTTAAATTGTTTAATAATTTGATTGTTAACTTTTTAAATAATCCTACTTCAGATAATGTATTTTCAGGACGATTATAAAAACACTGTTTTAAAAGTAAGCTATATAAAATGTATAGATATTGAAATATACAAAAAGTATACAGAAAACATCAGTTCACACTTTTTTTCTCTCTCTGTCTTCTAATTTGCCAATTGGTTACAAATTTTCTTGAATTTGGATGACTTTAAAATTATTAAATAAAATTATTACAAATTTATTTTAGGAATTTAACTTAAAATAATATATTTTCATTATGATTATTTTAATATAGTTCAAAATTGAAGCTATAACAAATTTATGATAAAATCAATTAAATTTATTAAGTACAGTCGAACTTCCCTAACTCGAATTTTCCCTAACTCGAACAAAACCGAGTGGCAATAGCGTTTACTGAGCAAATTTTATACAATTATACTTCCCTAATTCGAATTTCTCCCTAACTCGAACAAAAATATTGGCACGTGCTTCTGTAAGTCGAATATTTCGGGAAAATTCCCAATAAAGTTTGAATTTTTTTTCGTTTCTATTTAATGCTATATTGCATCAAAAATTACTTAAGCTTGTGAAATTGCTTTAGGAAAGATATTCGTAATGTACTTCTTTGTCTGCGCATCAGCTCAAGATTATTTACCATGGCACCAGCACGTGTATTAAAATGTTTATCGCTTTAAGAAATCTTTAAACTTATTTGTTAAGAAATTTTAAGGGTGGACCAAAAAAGTTGAAGTGACTGAAAGTATAGCGTCTCATTGAAAACAGTTTTCATTATAATATTAAAAAATGGAAAATTAATTATGTCGTTTGAATCGGGAACTTCTTCTGGATACAGCAAAAGAACGATTAAACCTATTTTTGAGAATATCGGTCTTGAACAAACTGGAATATTTTTTTGTTGAAAATATCAAGAAAAGTTAGCAATTTCAAATGTATTTATGAATGAATGAAATTGTAGTTTTATTTAAAAATGTAAAAAAAAAAATTCCCTAACTCGAAGTCTCCCTAACTCGAACTTTTTTCTCGGATAATGGTGATTCGAGTTAGGGAAGTTCAACTGTATATTAAATTTAGTTAAATATAAGAAAAGCATCAGTTCATTTGTTCACTTCTCCTTTTCTACTTTGCGCCATCTCTCTCTCTCTCTCTCTCTCTCTCTCTTGCTCTTAGTATGGTTTTTAATTTGATGAGGATATTTTCTTTAGCTTTCAATAGCTTCATGGACTCTCGTCTGCAACAGTTGCAATTTTCTTTTGCGCCGTCTTATCTGCTGCTTCTGTTGCTGTTGCTTCCCCTGGTCAACTCTGCCCCCTTCCCCTTCTGCCCCTTCTGCCCCCTCTGCCCCCTATGCCATATGCACATCGTCACATTGGCCATATGGCCCAAAGGTTCGTTGCCCATTTGCCAGTCGCAAGTTGCAAGTTGCAAGTTGCCCAGTCCCAATGTGGCAATGTCAGTCAGTCCCTATGCCAATTCTCCTCCTGCCATAAGTAACTAGAACTTTCTGTGCACCACGTTTCATATGTTGGCAGGAACAGGAACAGGAGCTGTGGCAGTGGCAGTGGCAGTGGCAGGAACAATCGCCTGGTTGCGCCACACTTGCATCCCGGTTTTTGGAGCTGTCAGTTTTCGGCTTGGCCCATGACTTTGTTGCTTTGTTGCCAGCGCGTGCCTGGCCAAATTTACTATATGTGCCACACTCCAGCCCACGTTGATGCCCCATGCCCATTGAAAGTGAGGTCAAATGAGGGGTATATTGGTTATGCTTGCTAGTAATTACTACGAAACGAAAGTTGATCAAGCTGTTAAGCTGTTTTGACTGTCGAGTCGAGTCTGTACATAGAAATGCAATAAATTTATTCCAAAATTCAATTTTATGTATATTTTAAGTATGTCTTCAGGATATTATTGTTAAGTTAACACATTATGTGCAGAAAATATTAACTAAAATGTAAAATTAAAAACTTTTATTATATTTAGATTGTACTTGAGATCAGAGATTACTGATATTTAGTTGATTTTAGAGTCTACAAGAGCTAGACTCTCTAAATTTAATATTAATTTTCTTGTATATCATACACAATTTTAGTTTATTCTTAAAATTTTATAAACTTAATTTTAGACTTACATGACTCACCAGATCAATGTCTAATTTGAAGAGTCCCGCTCTTGTAGACTCTGTCCTCTCTCTGTTAATCTCAGAATTTATAAGAGCTAGACTCATTAAATATATATGATATTCAGTTCAGTTCAAGTTTATCTTTAATTTAGAGTCTTGCCGCACAATATATCCAAGATTATATGCATGTTCTTAATATTATCGACTCGAATATAATTGAAAAACAAAAAAAAACAATCCAAGGGTATCTCGTAGTCGCATACTCGCAAGAAGCAACTGCTCTTGGCCTCCTCAACGCTTCTTGCCCCACTGTGCGCTGCTGTCGCTACTGAAGTTCAACCAATATTACTTCTGTTTCACTCGCTCCTCTAATGTCTCTATCTCTTTATTTCTCTCTTGCTTTTCCTCTTACCATTTCCCTGTAGTGCACTTTGTCTTTTAGCTTCATTTTCGCTTTGCGCTTCGTTTTCTCTTCACTTTATTTGTTTCTTTTTTTCGGTCAGTGGCAATTGGCCACGACCATTGGACGCCGCCCGGAGGTGCAGCTTGCAACATTTACACACACACACACAATCACACACACACACACACAATCACATATACATTTTCGTATAATTTTCCGGCTGCTTTCACGTTGCAGGAAACTCGTGAATTTCGCGTCCTTTGTGGCGAGTATGAGGGCATAAAAATGAATGTCGTATTTATTTCTTTTTTTTTTGTCAATTTTCTCTACCTCATGTTGTCCTTTTTTCTCCCTCTCCCTCTCTCTCTCTCTCTCTGTCGCCCTTTGCTGTTGTTGTTTTGTGTGCCAATTTCTGCTCCAGTTACGTGCACATTGAAGGTGGCTCGTGACTTGAAAGCTTATTAAACATAATTCAAGTCCCCAACCCACCTCTCTCCCTCTCCCTCTCTCTCTTTCTCCCCTATTTTAGCTCTAGTTACAGCCTTCAAACACAGCCCCCTGACCCCTCCTCTCTCTAAAGTTCTGCTGCAAAAAGTTAGACCAACAAGTTTGCAATGCGTTAATTAAGTGGACAACGGCACAAAAGCAAGAAAATGAAAGAGTTGAAAAGGGAATAATGCGAAGAGAGAGAAGGATAGACTCTGTAAATCCCCCTAGAGTATAAAAAAGGTAGATAGAGAGAGAAAGAGACAGAGAATTTGTGCTAAATGTTCACTTAAAGTTCTCGAGACAGTCGTAAAAAGTGATTTTCAATGCATTTTTGCACATATTGCAAACATGTGCATAAGTATATGTGTGTGAATGTGCATATGTGTGTGTGTGTGTGTGTTTGTAAATGTGGTTAACACAGTCATTGCGGTTATGGTGCGACAACCACAAGGCAACGTGGTTAACTTGGCAACCGCTTCAACTGGACACTTTCAGTGCAAATTAATATATATATATGTATATGCATATATGTATATACTCATATGCCACGCCCACTCCACTGCAAGTAGGCTTCACACTCACCGCCCACTTGATTAGTACTATTATAGAGCAATTTTGCACTAACTGAACGATTAACAACTATTTAGAAACGAAACTCACTTATAGAGTAGTGGAAAATAAAATGATCAGGAAAAGAAATTACAACACCTTCTATATATGAATTTAGAGTCTTGGGAAAGGTCTCACATATGGAGAAAATACTCAATTATAGCTGCAATAAATACATTTATTTGATTTAGATATATAAATAGCAACTACAACAATTTAGCACGTAAATAGTAGAACAAAAAACCTGAAACATTTGTTGTCACATAAACGAATTCTTAAAGGTTTAAGAAATTTCTAAGACTATCGAACTTTTCACACCGTTTTGAAATAATTTTATAAGGATTTAATATTCTGTTTGACTTATTATTGAGTTGCTTTTATAAATAAAATATGAGCTGCTTAGCCTTAAGTTTATTAAAAAATTTTCGAGACTTTTCAGATTTTTGACAAAAAGATTTATCATATTTAGGGCCGTTTTTTCAATGTATTGTACATATAAGCTGTATCTAATTTATAATTTAAAATTTGACAATAATTTCCATACATTTAACGTCAAAATATATTTTATATATATTTTTTTATGAAAAAAGAATAGAGATATAAAATATCAAACGAGCTTCTCTATAGTGAACTTCTATAATTTTCGAAACGTTTGCATATTGAGCAACTTTTTAGTTGAATAACATTTTATAGTGAATATAATGATGTAAAGAATTTTTTAAATATAAATTGATTCTCTGTTTTAACGTAAAATTTACCATATAGTTTAGATCGACTGTAGCTTAAAATACATTTAAGAACAATCGATTAAAGTTTCTTTTCATATTTTTTGTTTTGCATATTTGAAGTCATCGTCAGTTATTCTTGCATCGTTCTGGCGTCATTTTAGTTCACACACACACACACACACACACACATACACAACTCTACGCACACACACACTTATTTTGACTGCTTGTTGTTGTTTATTGCTCTCTGTTGTTTCATTAGATCATTTGAAATTCTATGCCAAGCAGTCGCACTTTTTGCTTATTTGCATAAGGGGAATGTGGGAAGGGAGTGTGGGTGGGGGAGGGGGAGGGAGAGAGAGAAAGAGAGGGGGAGAGGGTTACGTGCCACAACACATGCATTGCATGCATACTTAAGCAGCTGTCATGTATGTGCCAATGTGTGTGTCTATGTATGTCTATGTGTGTGTGTGTGTGTGTGTGTGTGTGTGAGTGTGTGTGTGTGTGTGTGTGTGCCTGTGGTCACACTGCTGTTGCCATATTTCAGCGCCGTTTGCCGCTTGCAACTGGCAACTGGCAACAATTTTGTGGCAACGTTTGCTGCCACTGCCACTGCATTTATATCGCCATATTTGGCTGTGTTGCAAGTGCAAATTATTAAGCAAAAACCCCTAGCTCTACCCCTCTACCCCTACCCGCCTCCACCCACTGCTCACCCAACGGTAAAATGGCCGACATTTGCTTTCTTTGCCAGCTCTGCACAGTGGGACAAACGACTGAATCAGCAGCATTTAATTTCAAATTAAACAATTTTTAAAATCATATAATATATTTTCTACACTTTAAGTACATAGCTTCAGATTCGAAAATTGTAGCTCTATATATTGTGATATTTTGAAATATTTTGAAAGCCTCCAACTGCTCTGAGACCATTGAGCGAATCTGAAGAGCTAAAAGTGAACGATTTTAAAAAAGATTTGACATTTAATAAATGTTTAGAAAGTAAGGTATATTAGCATCGATTGATTCTCCAAGATAGTAATTTAATTTGGTAGTGTATTCTTAGCTAACATATGAGAGCTTAATCTTCAAAAACAACTAGATTTTCATACATAAAGTTAAATATCAATCGATTACTTCTATTATATCTATGTATAAAAAAAATTAAAATAAAATAAAAAAATATTGTAAAAAAATGAAAAAATAAATAAAATGAAATGGGAAAACTAGCCATAGTGCACTGTGCGCTGCCCCAAAAAGTATGCAACACTTTGGCGCTCATAAAAGTAGGCAACAAATTGCTGGCACTTTTAGCCGCAAATGCAACTTGAAGTGCGGCCAGTTAAAGAGTCTCTCTCTCTGCCTCTCTCTCTCTCATGTGGCAGCTTAAAGCACAGCCTATAATGGCACATACACCCACGCAGAGAACCGCAGTCTTCCTCCCCCCCCCCCCCCTCTTCACCCCCTACCACTCATCATGAACCTGCAGCCTTTGGGATTGTAAAGTTTTGCTGCTTTATGATGCGGCCCGTGCGGCACGTTTAAACAATTGCAAAGTTTTATGAGTTTTTCGGGAGTTTTGAGGCAGCAACCGGAATGTTGCCGCTGCCACCAACAAATGTTGCACGTTGAGGCTTCGGCTTCAGTTTTGGAGATGCGAAACAAACACGTTTACAACCAAAGTCTATGCATTTCTGATGCACTTTGTTGCCAAGGGGCAAGTAAATGTGGCAAGACCCATGTTTGTTGCCACAATACATGCATAAATGATGCACGATTTGTGGCACAGTGTAGCTGAGCGATTGCAGCCAGTGGATGGCTAATTGAAAGGCCGTTTAGCGCGTTAAATGTTCAAGTCAACATTTGCAACAACAATCATTCGGTTGGGGGCAAGCTAGCGAGGCATCAAGTGTAGGTTATAGATCAATACAGCAGATGGAAGGGGGAAAATGTGTCAATTTCATCAAATTGTTGTGGGCGCCAGCATTTTATTTCATTATATGTTATAGTATTATTATTATTACTGCTTAATTTCGTAAATTATAAATCATTACAATGGCAATTAAATGCTTGACTCATTTGCCACAAATTGCGGCAATTGTTATTTGTTAGTTGACATTAATTAGCTACATTTACCCCCAGCCCCCGTCATGAAATTCGCTGCCACAAAACGTGGCAACATTCGCGACCCGCATTCCCCAATCAAAAAATAGAAGACAAAAAGAGAGAAAATTTAACAAATAAATGTACATATTTATGTATGTATATTGAGCTCAAAGTGTAGCCAAGACAATGACCATTCAGTTGCAGTAGGAGACTGAGAGAAAGAGAGAAAGAGAGAGAGAGAGAGAGAGAGACAGTGACAGTGGGCTATTTACATTCACAACTGTTGCCCCTTATCGCACAACGGGAGCAAAATATTAATTTTTATGACAGGCAAAATGTAAAAACTAACTAACGACGGTCAGGCAGGCACATAAACTGACTACATTGCCCTCTCTTTCGTCCCTTTGCCATCTCTATCACTCTTGTTACATACTCTGTAGATTTATATTACTTGATGGGCATAATCATTTGTGTGTTTTTATAATTCAAAACGCTCTTTTCCTTCCATTTTTGACACAAATATTTGGCTCATTTTCGGTGTGCCAAGTATTCGAATATTCTTTCGGAATAACGGAGTATATTTTTTTTTTTTTTCACAATATTATACTTATCCACTATTCACAATTCTGAGCGTGTTTATTGTGCTTATTGTATTCTCCAAATATTTGGATTTGAAGTGTTGCAATTTTTAATCATTATGTTTTCAAAATATTTTGTACACAGAAAAAAAAATTCGTGATATTTAGCCCGAATTCAATCCGAAACAATGTCATAAGTGGGTTAATCTCGGACTTTCTTAAACCAAGTATGAAATACTTGAATTTTTCAATCCCGAATTCAATCCTGAAATTCTTAAATTCAGACTAAAAATTTTTTATTAATTATTATGTTTTCGTTACATTTAAACTTTTATTTTTTTTTAAGATTTTTTTTAAACGTATTTTTTTAAACTTTTTTTTAACATTATTTTTTTTAATAGATAGACAGCATTTGTACTTGTAAGTATGTGGAACAAGTGCTCGGAGAAATCTGTATTTTGAGAGTTCAGATTTGGGAGTAATTTGCAAAATCAATAACCGTTATTCTGAAATTCTGAAAAATCGATTAAAAAACTTAAAGTCTACAGGGTATTACAGGGTAGTTGAAGCTACTTCCCCAAAAAAAAAGCAATATAAGCCGCTTTTGAAATTGTTCTTGTGTCGCAATTCGAGCATGACATTGTTAGCTAAATTACAGGGTATCTGCATAGTCGCAGTTCATTTAATGCTCAACTGTTTCCGCTCCCGTTATTGACAGCATTATGCCATGCAATGAAAGACAAATAAAAACTTTGCGTTTTGCTGCTCGTTTTGTGTTTGGCATCTGTCAAAATGGCAGCCGAGGCTAAAGAGTGTGAAGAGGGGTGTAAGGAAGAGCGAAAGAGAGAGTGAGAGGAAGAGGAAACGTTGTAGATTGTCACGCAAATGCTTGAGTAGCAAATGGCGAAATTGTTGCTGTTGTTGTTGCTGTTGTACTCGTTGTGAATAAACGAGTTTTGCATTAAAATTTACAACGTCAAAACTGTGGCACCAAAAACAGCAACAACAGTAATAAAAAGAGGCAGAAGAAGAACAGCAATGGCAACAACTGTACACTGAGAAAAAAAGCGGTGTTAAAACTTCGGCTATGTCGGAATTTCCTTACGTACGAAATACTCGATTAAAGTACAATTCTTTAATTTATGCTCCGCAAATATTTTGTATATATTTTTTGGGACTAATAATTTGAAAATAAATGCATTCGACTCTTTTTTTGACTGCTTGCCATTTTATCTGCATATTGTGTTAATTAAAACAATAATATGTATGCTGAAAATATACTTAAAATCAAATACGAGCTCAAATCAAGAACTTTAAACTTGAATACTAAAATGTTTTATTTTTTGTCAGTGTAAGAGCAACAGAAACAATAAAAAACTCACACAAAATGGAGACATTCACATTTATGTCTGTGTGTGTGTTTGTGTGTGTATTGGTGTGCGTGCAAGCGTGAGGTGAATGTACCCAAAGCATTTGCCTGGCTATGACAGTTAACCAGCTGCCCCACCTGCCACACTTATCGCTTGCCGCCATTTTGGCCAATTGAGCGCTGATTTTGCAGCATGAAAAGCAGAAAATGTTTTTTTTTATATTTTGTTGCATACTTTTTGGCGCTGCGGCAGTCCAATTATCTTGCTCCTGCTGCTGCTGCTTCTATTGCGGCAAATGGGGCGTGGCACCCTTGCCTCCCCTCAACCATAAAGTATGTCAAATGCCCAAATCAACGCATTAAATGCAACAATTGCAGACAGGCAAAGACATTAGACATTAGACAAGACCAAGAAAGAGCTTGTCTCTTGCACTTCATCTCTTTCTATATATCTCTCTGTCTCTGTCTCTGTCTCTGTCTCCCTCCCTCCCACAATGGAGCCAGGGTCAAGAAGCTGCTGTGTTTGCTCGCATAATTAGCTCTGTTCGAGATTCTGCATCAAAATTAACAGACTAAGCCCATTGCAATCCAAGCTCAGAAAGTGTTTTCAAATATCAAAAATGTATAGTACAGAATTATATAATTTCCGGGTGGAAAATCAGACCAACTTCAAATTAGCATAAGTTCGCCAAAACTGAACAGACTTTAATCATTGTTAATTTATTCTGCACTCAAATTTTATTAAATCTTTTTTTTGGGCAGAATGCGACTTTGTGTTTTCGGAAATTCAAAATTTTTGATCTCAAGATTTAACATTAAATTAATTTTTGTCATTATTCGCTAAATTTTTTACTGCAAAGGCACTACGATGAACAAACTAACTTCAGTGACTTGTCGATTTCTTGTGAAAATCAATTTAATTAACTCGATAGCTTAACAAATTATGGAGTTTAAGTATTTGAAAACCGATTGTCTATTTCTTGATGTATTTGTGTTTTTACATCACTTATTTGAAGTATATCCTAGTCAATATTCTTTAAGCAATTTGTTTTAAACTTCTAAAAACTCTCGCTCACACACTCAGCTATACACAAACACACACACACACACACTCACACACATACCCACTAATAAACACAGTAAAACTCATGTTTTTGAAACAATTGTTTAGCACAAAGAAATGAACTTGTTGGCCGCACTTTGAACTTTTCGTCATACATTTTGCATTGGCGTTTCCCACTTTTCATTTTGGGCATTCTTTTCGTTCTCTCTCTCTCTCTTTCCAACGTGTTCGCTCTATCTCTGTCTGTCTACGTATATGTACATTTTATGGCATTTTCAGTCTGCGGCATTTGTCGGCAGCTCGGCAACTCGGCAGCTCGGCATCTCTGCATGTTCCGAGCCATAAATCATTTATTTGAAAATTGCTATTGTATTGCGGTTTAATAGCATGTGATCATCATCATCACGCACACACACGCACACACACATATGTACATACAACACACACACACATTTTGTTGATTCGTCACATGGGCACATGAATATGCCATGAATTCATTGGCATCCAGAAGGAGTCACAACTTTCAGTCGTCGTCGTCCTGCATTTAATATCCCAAATCGCAATGCATGGGCCTGAAGTTGGTCAGCTGGCAGCCGCATGCCCCCTGTCCCCTGCCCCCAGCCACACCCCTCATGCCACATGCGCCCCAATACGCCCATTAATTATACTGCCGCACTGCGAGCGAGGTTCCTCACCCAACTTCCGCTCGTCCAGCCCAGCACAACAGCAAGTCAAAAGGCTCTCTGGTTGAGTGTGCTCGACGACTAAATACCCTGCCGGCAACCCTTTAGTAAGTTGCTGCTTCTCCTCTCATTGAATTCACACTGAAAGTTTCTTGCAAAACTATTGTATCTATTTTAATATTATTATGACATTTTTAGAATACTTATGTACAAAATATCATAGACGAAGCTCAAAGTTTTGTCTGTAAAATTGACTTGGTATTAAATTTTTCTTAATTGTGTAAAGGACTAAAGAAATTGTGGACATATTAGAGTAAACATGCTGAGATTCTCTGGCTCATACAGTCAGAGCAATCATTGAATTCATAAAAACAAACTATTAATTATAAATTTAAAAACTTTTCTTAAATTTGTTTGTTTGCATTTAACGCCACAAGTACGCCGATTAGAAATTATAAATTATTTCAATAGTCACTGAATGACGGTAATTTTTTCTATAAAATTTTTTTTTTTATTCAAAAATTACGTTTTTTCCCAATGTTGTCAAACTAAAATTCGTAAGTCACAGTTCGAAAATAAATAAATTATTTAGTCACATTCTTAAGATAAGCTACAAATTTTTAATAAATTTATCTCATCATGCGGAGGAATAAAAAATAAAAAACTAAAGCGCAAATATGTTAATTAATTATTAAACTTTAGCAACATTTTATAATTTCATTTCTTTGACGTAATATATTGCAATTAAGCAATAAACACCAAGTACACACAAAAATACAGTGTGTCAAATTAGCTGTAACTCACTGTATACTGTTTCAGAAGAAAAACAGCAATATATTTTTGTTGAGCACTTTTATCGGCTGAAATTACAATATTCTAAGGAAATTACTATATTGGGTTTGCCTTGGCCTTGGTTGAAATACCCTTCTGCGCCACTTTTAGTGAATACAGGGTATACGGGCACATTGGCGGTGCCTACTACATATGAGTATAAATTATCAGCCCCCCTCCCGTCCGTCCGTTTGCCCTCGGCCCTCGGCACTCAGTGCATTACTTCTCACTCTCACTCTGCTTCTCTTGACTTCACTTCTGCCCCATCTTGCCCCATCCCTGGGCTGTGGCATTGTCAGGAACATGTGTTGCACGTTCGTTTTGCAGGCGTCTTTGTCGCCTGTCGCTATTTTTTGTGCGCTGTGATTTCTGTGTTTGCTGCTTTCCCCATGTATTGGTATTGGTATTGGTATTGGTGTGTCTAAGTGTGTGTGTGTGAATATGTGTGTGTGTCAAATGACCTCGTTAGCACCCTCTAGTCCAGCTGGCGCCAGTAATTGTCTTTACGTCGATTCTGAATTGCTTCTTTTTCGGCGATGCGTCGTGTCGAAAATGATTGTTGCCGAATGCTTGACAGATAGAGATAGAGAGAGTCGGACTCTCTCACTTTTTTTCATAAGAGAACGTATGCAAGGAATAGAAAAGTAATTGAAAATAAGGGTATATCAATCTTTGAACACCCTAGCAGCAAAATATTTCACGACATGTCAGTGGAATGCATTGTAATGAGCATTTATTATTAAAATTACAATTAATGAATAAAATAAACAAATATTCTATAGTTCGGTGAAATTAATTGTTAAGAAAAAAATATTTTTACTGTAAAATATTTTCGATTTTGGGAAGAGTATTCAAACGTCGCGCAGTGAAAGAGTGTGACGCGTGCCAAGTTCAAAGAGAATCGAAAGTGCAACAAAAAATGCGTGTTTTAATCGATTGTTATGCTTTGACTTTTTCTGTTTGCCTTTGTCTTGTTTCGGCTGACATCTGGCACGCGTGTGACAATTTAAGTGAAATTAATTGTGTGAATAAGTGGTTATTTAATTTGTTGTTATTAAGCAAAAGTGTTAATATTAAAATAATAATAATAATAATATGGTTGGAGAACGGCAAATGCGGCGCTTGAAAGCAGCAGAAAAGGAGCGTTTGCAAAATTTATTGTGCATAGGAAGTGAAGTGGAGCAGCCCGGGGCGCATGAAGTGCGCGCGCTCGATTTGGCTTTGCCCGATGAGAGTGCGCATGAAATGCAAGATAGAATGGACGTTGACTTACTGGACATTAGATTAGATGAAAATAAAATTAGTTTGACCGAGAAGTTGCGCAATTGGTTTTTAAAGTATAAACCCAGACGCGATTGCACCATTGAATTAATTAATATTCTACGTGGTGAAAATTTAAATGTGGGCGCTTTTTACAAGTTTGCCTCTGATTCAAAGCCCGAAATATCCAACATTAATGGGGGATCTTATTTAAATGTGGGGTTAAAAAATCAATTAGTTAAAATAAACGAAGGAATAAAATTGCCAAGCAGCTTGAGCTTAGACATCAATATTGATGGATTACCATTATTTAATAGTTCTAAGGCTCAACTGTGGCCAATTTTAATTCGTATAAATAATGTTGGAAGTGTGCCAGTTTTTCCGGTCGGTGTTTTCTTAGGTAAAAGTAAGCCGGGAAATTGTAATGAGTTTCTTAGCGACTTCTGCACAGAGTTGGGTGAAGTTATGAATAGCGGTGTAATAGTTGACGGAAGAAAGGTTTTTGTTAGACTTCGAGCAATAGTGTGTGATGCGCCGGCTAGAGCTTTTATTAGTGGTACTCCGGGTCATACGTCTCGCCATGGTTGTGCGAAATGTACACAGGTAGCCAAAAAAATCAATTCGACATTAACGTACAGTACAGAGTCGGGGGTTTTATTGACGGACGCCGACTTTACGAACAGGACATACCCCGGCCATCACAGTAAGGAATATTTATCACAAAAGTGTGCCTTAGAAAAGATTAGTGTTTGTATGGTAAGTCAGATACCCTTAGATTGCATGCACCTAGTTGAACTAGGAGTCATGAGAAAATATTTGAATCGACTTCAGAACAATTTGGTTAAGAAGAAGTTGTCCGATCTGCAAAAAAATAATGTTTCACGTAAATTAATATTTATGCGGAGCCATGTGCCGAAGGAGTTTGTCCGCAAACCGCGAGCATTAAATGAACTGCCGCATTGGAAAGCGACTGAGTTCCGCCAATTTCTGCTGTATACTGGCATTGTCGCTTTGCAAGACGAAGTTGATGATGACCAGTACTATGTATTTTTATTGTTACACTGTGCTTACAGATTACTTTGTAATCCACAGCAACGCGATGCGAATTTGGAAACTTCTCAGCAAATGCTTAATCTGTTTGTTGACAATTTTCCAAAGATTTTCGGCGATGACAGTGTATCATATAATGTACATAGCCTATTGCATGTTAGCGAAACAGTTCAACAGATCGGGGATCCGATTTCTGGTTCCGCATATGGATTCGAAAATTATTTGCAAGTTCTTAAAAATTCCGTCAGAAAGCCATCAAAAATTCTAGAGCAGATTCATAGAAAAATAGTTCAGGAAAACTTTATAGCCCCGACTATAAGTGAATTTCCTATAATAAAGGGCAAAAAATGTATTTTTAGAGAATTAGTTTTGACTTCCGATTCCCCTAATAATTATTGTTACATTAAGAAAAATATCCCTATTTCAATTGAGTCCTTTTCATATAATTCTGAAACTCCTCTTATAATTGGTCGGAAATTCAAAGATTTAAGTCCCTTCTTTGGCGACCCAATAAATTCCCTAAGTTTGGGGATTTATTTTGCAAAAAAGGATTCATTAGGTGAAGTCGAATCATTTAAATTCTCTGACTTTGAGTCTAAGGCTGTCGGGTTACCACACAAGGGGGGATTGTTGCTTATGCCGCTTCTTCACTGTTATTCAATTTAATAAACTAACAATTTTGCTATTAATACAATTAATTCTCCACCTTTATATAAAATTTATTTATACTAATATGTTATTCCTAATAGAAAAAATGCCTAGCCCAATTAAACGTTTTGCTCCAACTCCACTGCGTAAGTATATTAAAAACCATTTAATTATCTAATTTAATTCACAATATTTTTTCCAATTAATTCAATACAGAAGAAAATATTCCACCCAATGGCATGAGTACGGACCAAAAAATCGATGCGTTGATTGGTAATTATAAAAAATTATTTACACATTTTTTACATTATTAATAAATTTTTTATTTTTCGAGAACTGGTAAAAAAACAAGAAGAACGACATCAACATCAAATCAAGCTACTGGCCGACCAGATAGCAAATCAAACTGTGCTGATTCGGCAGCTTATATGTGAAAAGAGCAATTCCGAGGAGCTGTCCAACATATTTCCTCTGGAAAAAGAGGAGGATTTGCTGAGGCTGGAGGAAGCAATTAGCCCAGAAACACAAATTAAATATGTAAGTTAAGCAGCTACAATGCAATTGATATACATATATTCTTATAAGTTTTGTATTTTTGTTTCGCAGGTGACAGCAATGAAGAAAATTCTTGCTCCTGTGGGCATCAAAAAGGGATTACCACGTATACTTTCGGAGGCAATTGTTGAGAAATACAACATACATGGAGTGAAGCAAAAGAAAGGACTCAAATCGTTGCCCAAATTTTACCGTGCTCTTCTTGGTAATATATTTAAGAAATAATGTTAAACAAATTTATAAATTTTATTCCTATTTCTTTATATTATTCCAGACTCAATTCCGGACTCCGCAAGTGGCGATGTGGAGGAGGAGCTGCGCCTCGCTCTTATGGCACAAAAGAAAAGTTTCCATAAGAAACAATACCTAAAGCGGAAGGCGGATTTACAAGAAAACAATACTGATAATAATATGTAAAATACTAATACCTAATATTAATAATTAACATAATAATGTTCATAATACTAATAATTATAATAGTAATGTATATAATACTAAAACCTAATATTAATAATTAACATAATAATGTTCATAATACTAATAATTATAATAGTAATGTATATAATACTAAAACCTAATATTAATATGTAAAATAATAATGTTGATAATACTAATAATTAATAATAATATATATAATAGTAACGTATATAATACTAAAAGCTAATATTAATATGTAAAATAATAATGTATATAATAATAAATATTAATATATATAATAATAAATATTAATATATATAATAATAATTATTAATAATATATATAATATCAATTATTTATAATATATATGTAATAGTAATAATATTAATAATACAAATAATATAAACAATTTATAATATATAATATTAATAATTAATAATCAGGGGAATTAAAAATGTGATTAATAGTAACAATAATGTGATTCAATGTAATAATAATGTGATTAACAGTAATAATTAATAATAATAAATTTCATCATAATATGTATAATGTTAATAATAATAAATATAAAATTATATATTATAATTAATTAAAAATTAATAAATTTCATTAATTACATTAAAGTGAAATATTTATTATATGCATGTGGGCGGTATTGGCATCAAAAGAGAAGCATCTCTCAATGCATTCCAAAGAAGCGAACCAGAATCGATAATATCGCTCTCTGCATTCCAAAGAAGCGAACCAGAATCGATAATATCGCTCTCTGCATTCCAAAGAAGCGAACCAGAATCGATAATATCGCTCTCTGCATACCAAAGAAGCGAACGAGCGTCACTTATGTTCCCTCCCTGCATGCCAAAGAAGCGAACGAGCGTCACTTATGTTCCCTCCCTGCATGCCAAAGAAGCGAACGAGCGTCACTTATGTTCCCTCCCTGCATACTATTGCAGCAATATAGAATGCATTCAAAGGCATTGACGGCTTTAGCGGACATCGCCTTGAAAAATACGTCAATCGAACACATTGTGAGGGTATCAAGCGAGAATCGACGGCAGTCACCAAATCGTCGACGAAACGTTGATTCAGAATCGATCCGCTGTACTAGAGGGCAGAAACACATACACACACATACACACACACACACACACTCAGACACAAAATTATGTTATTGGTCAATGTATTTATGAGTGCGCCATGTTTTGACCCCTCTTCCCCTCCTCTTCTTTCCCCCCGCGTCCATGACAGGTGCTTTCTGGCTGCGAAAATTGCATGAAAATTCGAAATTTATTGCTGTCCAGCTCAACTGAAAGAGACAGTCAAAGAGAGAGAGAGAGAGAGAGAGAGAGTGAGAGGCAAAGACAATTACGAGGGAACGCTAATGACATTGTTGTTGTTGGTTGTGGTTTTTCCTCTCTCGTCGGAAAAACGCATGATTTGAATTTTTAGGGGGCTTTTGATAGTCTGACATGATCTCATTGCCGCATTAAGTGTCTTTATAAATTTGTCAAATGTATACCAAATAAGAATTCTAATGAGCCCAAACTAAACAGCCCGATTTCATTAAGAAGTCTAACAGCTTAGACCCTGTAAAATAAAAATGTCATTTCTGGACGGAGGCCGAAATTGTAAAAATGTTTAAGCAAATATTTTAATGAAATGAATTCTTGTCAGTTAAAACTTTGAACACGGGGAGTTTGTCAGCCGGTAAATGATGGATTAACATCCATTTACATGCATATATCAAAGTTTTTCTACTCTTTTCACATAATCGAGGGTGCCACAGAAATCGCTTTCGCTTGAATTTCACTTGAATTTGTATGAAATTTAAGTGAAATTCAAGCGAAAGCGATTTCTGTGGCACCCCCGAATAATTGATCTGAATTGTTTTTTGTTGCTTTGCACATTGAAATGTGAAACTAGTAATTGACATTTGTCATAATAGCTGCTCGACCTGATTAACATTTCATAGCCCTTAGTCAATTTATTGGCTGAGAGTTTTCAAAAAAAAATAAAAAGTTATTACAATCTGGATTAAATTAAATACATTTTGAGTTTGAATAAAATCGCATGAATTGCATTTATTTGGCAGAAATGTGGTAAATTTAAAATTTATTTGTTGTATAAAATATTCCAATAAATAATAATTTTGGTTGAAAATTAAAGTACATATAGTATTGGGACTCCGAAAATATGCTCGAAATATGATATCTCTGAAAATATCATAATGATTGACAACTGATTTGGTTGCGTCCTTAGAAACTATTCATGATTCATTGTTGGGTATCGATTAATGATGTGAAAAATCACAAACTCGATGTAAAAACATTATTGTATCGAGATTTACCCATTAAATAATATATAAATTTTACAAAAGTCGATTAATCGACTTATCGCGTTGCTTTACATCACTTGCATCGATAATTATGTATTTTCCGTTCTCTTTTATCTACTTGGCGTCGACAAAATAGTATTCAGCTATTAGATAAGATTAGAATGGAATTTTGAATTAGCCATTAAAAATTATATTAACGCTTTATGTTGTCTTAAAACCGAAGATATTGACAATATCGATATATAAAGAACTATTTATAAAAAATTCTTTGAAAACATGATTTTCTTTTTTTCATAAGTTTTAAGTGGTTTTCGACCTTTGAGAAATGAAGATTAAGCGAAATGCAATAAATATTAAAATTTCCATGTCTAGTTAATTTCGGTTTTTCCTTAAGCTCGCTGAATTTGTTGTTGCTCATGGCATGTGGGATGCGAGTACTCGTGCATATTACAGCAATTAGTAGGCGGCTATCTGGGAGTTGTCAGTTGTCAGTTGCCAGTTGCCAGTTGCCAGTTGCCAGTTGCATCATTCAAATGCGCATCAGTGCAAATGCGCATTAGGAGGCCACAGGAGGCAGCCAAGTGACAACTGACAACTGACAACTGACAATTGACATTTGACAGCTGACGAGTGACTCTTCCTCGAGTGAGGGACCCAGGACCAAAGCAATGTGGACAGCACAACAGAACAGACAGGACAGACAGGACAGAAAGCTGCCTGCTATCAGTTTGGTATGCCACACACACACGCACACACACACACACACACACACCCATACTCTTGTATGTGCTTACACTTAAGGCGCTTATTGAGCCAACTGAGGAAACACCCGAAAATTTGCAAAGGCGAAACTGTGGGCAAAGCTTATCAAAATGTAACACAGTTTCATTAGTATGCATTGGTGTGTATATGTGCGTGCGTGTGTGTGTGTGTGTGTGTGTGTGTGTGGGAGCTTTACCCTTTTGCATAATGCGCTGCTTGCATAACACAAAGTTAGAGACAGAGAAAGAGAGAGAGGGGGAGGTTTATAGCTGCAGCTGTAGGTCGTAATATTTGAGTGCGATTTGAGCATCAATCACATTTGTTGCTGCATAACTTGCAGCATCTCTGAGTGTGTGTGTGTGTGCATGTGTGTGTGTGTGCATGTGTGTGTGTGTGCATGTGTGTGTGTGTGCATGTGTGTGTCTTTGTACACTCAGACAAAAAAAATTCAAGTCAAAAATTCTTGAAAAACTGCATGTTTTTGAATAATAGATGTTTTCTGGAATCATTTTCAGGCTTCAAATTACAAAATCAAATAGGTTTTTCGGCGGTTTGTTTGCTCATGACTGAGCTCAATCAATTAATTCCTCTTTTTGCCTCTTATCGCCTTTTATTTAAGATAAAAATAGTATCGAAAAAATATTTAATATATATTAATAATTTGAAAAAAGTGCGTGTGTAAAAAGTGTAACGTTCGCAACAGACATGAGCTAAGATTTTTAATTAACGAGACTACTTATCTTTATTTTTGATGCTGGATTGATATGGTCATATATTCCACTTCATTTTTTGTATTTGGATATTTTTGGTTTACTATGCAAAATTCGCTAATATGTGTGCAAATGCACGTTAACCTCAAATCGACTTCCAATTCTTTGTAACGGCCGCAACGGAACTTTCAGTAAGCCTAATATTTTTTCAAAAAAAGTAAGGCTTTAGTTTAAACATGAAAATTTGCGTGCGAATGTAACGTTCGCAACTCGGAATTAGCCCATATATATTTTTTAACTTTTCATGCAGAATTTTATTGTTTAATTAACGCACTTTGCGGATAAAATAGCAAACACTCAACATAAAATTAGTCCAAAAAAGCCTAAGACATTAGATTTCACTGAAAAAATTCGTAGAGAGTTCCAAAAATCTAAACATTTGCGGTAGAAGGATTAAAAAAATCGTAATTGAATTAAATCCGCGACTTTCGAGATTGCTTTTGATTATGAAAACCCATATTGTTTGGCTGTGTACGTATGTGTGTGTGTGTGTGTGTGTGTCTGGCATGTGTGTATTTGTGGCATATTTGCTTTACTGTGGAGGCGCTGTGGGCGTGGTCTTAGCTGCATGCCGCGTGCGCTTGCGGTTAAAAGGTTTTGCAATGCAATAAGCACGAATAACACCAATCAAACGCACAAAAGCGTCTCTCTCTCACTCTCTCTCTCTCTCTCTCTCTCTCTCTCTCTCTCTCTCTCTCTCTCTCTCGCTGTGGCTTGCGCACATATTGTTTAATCAAATAAAACAAGCAATCCACTTGACTGGCATCTGTTTGCATTACATTTGCATGGCTTGATTGACTGAATGATTGACTACAATAACTGATTGACTGCTGAACAAATATGACGTCAAACCTGCAGCATATCGTATTTATAGAGACTATACTATTTTTTTTTTTACCAAAATAGTTGTTATAACTTTTGCCTTTATAAATACACATATTGAAAATGGAATTGAATTAAATAGCTTAAAATAGAGCTAGAGCTGCATAACTGTATTAATAAAATGCATTCACAAAGTCCGAGTTAATAGTTAAAGTATGTGAATGTGCATGTCAATACCCTGTAATTTATAGAAGCAGCTTAAAATCTGCTAGGATAGTCAAGTATATTTATTCCATATATGTAAAAAAAAACAATTCCCTGAACTATGACCCCCCGTTTGGCCTACACGTTGATTCTTAGTCAATCCGTCAGTCAGGACAAAGAGTTTCATACTATATACAGTCCAACTTCCCTCATTCGAATCACCATTATCCAAGAAAATAGTTCGAGTTATGGAGACTTTGACTTATGGAAGTCTTTTTGTTAAGTTTAGTATACGCTATTGCCACTCAATTTAGTTCGAGCTAGAGAGAATTCGAGCCATTGACGTTCGTGCTATGGAACCTCAACTGTATATAGATCTATAATATATGAATACAGGGTATACACAAATGTAAAATATCTAGCAAAAGCGTAGAAATAATAAAAAAATATATAATAAATTAATAAATTGCTCAAAAACTTTAAAATCTTGGTATTGAACCGAATTTTCTCAAAAGATTTAAAAGAAATGCTGGCTTGCAATACAGTGAGTACATGCACAGAAAAAAAATCCGGGATATTTAGTCCTAATTCAATCCGAAACGATGTCAGAAGTGGGGTAATCTCGGATTTTCTTAAGCCAAGTATGAAATACTTGATTTTTTCAATCCCGAATTCAATCCAGAAACTCTTAAATTCTGGCTAAAAAATTTTTATTAATTATAATGTTTTTCGTTACATTTAAAATTTTTTTTTTTTTAATTTATTTTTTAAAGATTTTTTTCTGAAACGTTTTTTTTAACGTTTTCTTTTTAAATTTTTTTTATTTAATAGATATTTTTTTTTTAATTTTTTTTTTTTTATTTTTTTTTTTCTAACATTTTTTTTATTTTTACCTATTCTTTTAAATGACGGGGGGAATCGAACCCAGACTTTTTTCAAACTGGAGTCGGCGACTCTAACCATTGAGCCACCGGACCGGTTGAAATGAGAGAGGCCGAGAGAGAATTTTCCTCTCGCGCTCAACAAATGTGTATTTTCCCATTGTAATCCCGATACATACTAAAAAATGCGAGCTTAAATTAAGTATTTTATACTTGATTTTAGAATGGCATTGTTTTTTCTGTGTGCTGTTCAACAAATCTCCTTATTTTGAGTTTTCCTAATCTCAATTCGATATGTGTGTGTGCGTGTATCGTAAATGTCATTAAAGGTGCGAATACGATATTGGCCTAATTGGAGCAACGTCAGAGCAGCCATTTTTTTCTGCTGGTCTGTGCGTCAGCAACTTGTGGCTTGCCCCAAAGTGCTTGCCACGTAGCATTTGAGCATTTGATGAGCCTGACCTTTTGGCTTAAATATTTGCGCAATCAAAATGCTAATGAGTCAACGGTTTTTGCGGCTATCTCTCTTGACGCTTTAGCTTTGACCCATGTACGAAAAGCAGTCAATATAGTATGTTATGCTCTTTAGTAGCGAGTAGGCGACTCACTTATTCATGAATCAAATGAATGCATTCAGTGGCCGCATTTGTTTTGTGAGTTGGCAAAAAGACGCAGTAACAAAACTTGGCCAAAGTCAATGACAATAGGGCTGACCGCAAATGGCAAACAATACTTGAAAAAGGAATGATAAAGGAGAGGGAAAATGGAGGTGGAGGTGGAAGAGAGTAGAGAGTGGAGGGCAAGTCGGAAAAGGCAATGGAAAAGGCGGATGAGCTGCATCGAAGCGTTAAACGTTGCCTTGCCATTTACATGTTGTTGATTTTAAGTAACTTCCTTCCTTTTGCTTTTGGCCCTGGTTGACTTTCCTTCCGGCCATGTTTCACCTCTTTCCCTCCTTCCTCTCCTTCCACCTCCCTCCCTCAAACTATTTGTGTGTTTCTCTATTACTTTAACTAGTTGTTGTTGTTGTTGTCGCTTTTGTTTACAGCGCTTTTGTTAGGCATTTTCATTATTTAAATGCAATTTTCCCATTCTGTCCTTCGTTTGTGGCTTCTCTTCTTCTCTCTTCTGCATTTGTCATATGAACAAATGTCTATTCTCTCCACTACTCTGTCTCTGTCTCTAATTCGGTCTATGGGCTTAGTTCCCAGCCTGTTATTCAATATGCCAAATCTAATCCCTGTCGCCTTATTGGCCAATGTCCACTCCCGAAGCCAGAGAATCTCCTGCTGGCGATCTAAGCCAACGTATTAATTACAGTCAGACCACCTCTTGGTGCCACGCCCACCACACCGCACCGCACCGCCCAAAACAATTGTCACTTGGAGTTTATCCTGTCTGCATTTTGTTTGCAACATTTGTTACATTTGCCTTCTCTAATTGAAAATTTGTTCATACTATATGTGTAACTCTTGTGCCTAAAATTGCATAAATTAATTTAATGCTGATTAAAGCGAATTATTTAGATATAGGAGAAGGGGTAGGGGAAATTGGGGAGAGAGACAGAGGGAAAGGCAGTAATTAAAAAAGGGAGAGAAAGAGCAAAGTCGAGTTTTGAAGAGCTGACTTCATTTCAAAGATCCCAAGTATCCTGATAGTTATCAAATATGATTTTGACTAATTATCCCAATCTTCAAACTTCAGCGAACTTGTTTTAAAGTTGACAGCTCATAAGTTCATCTTTAGAGCAGGCAACGTAATGATTATCAGCTAATTTATAAAAATTACATGATATTGACTATATGAAGATTTTTAAAAATACTTGAATTTCTTTGGGCTACGTTTTTTAAGAATATTCAACAGTATTGAAAAAAAATCCATAAATTTATTGTGATTTTTATTTGAATAACAAAAAAATACACAAATCCATAATAATGACTTCATGTGACTTTAATTTTTTTTTTTTTTTTTTTTTTTTTGTGGTCCGGTAGCTCAGTGGGTAGAGTTGCCGACCTGTCACATAAGTAGAACTTCCAGTTTGAAAAAAAAAATCTGGGTTCGATTCCCCCCGTCAATGTAGTCAAACATGTGTTTTTAAATTCTTCGGAATGAAAAGCAAAAATATATACAGTCGAACTTCCCTAACTCGAACTTCCCTAACTCGAAGTCTCTCTAACTCGAACAAAATCGAGTGGCAATACTAGGCAAATTTCATACAATTCTACTTCCCTAACTCGAAGTCTCCCTAACTCGAACTTTTTTCGTGGATAATGGTGATTCGAGTTAGGGAAGTTCGACTGTACTTACCGTCATTAAAAAAAAAAAAAAAAAAATGGTTTTTGTTTTAATATTGTAGAATTACACTAGTTTACAAAATTAAAACTTTTTTTTGCAAAGTGAATCAAAGTATTTTTTTCTTATGGACTTTGGCCCCCTAAACACGAAAATGGCATTTAAAATTTTTTTTATGGAACCGTTTTCGAAATATTCAAATTTTTTCGAATTTTTAAGGTTACTCCAACACTATTGAGTATATTTCCATTTCTACTTATGCGATTTGGCCAAGCAAGCACTTAAACTAAAGGTTAATTAATTCTCTTCAACTTTCCCTCATACAGTATTAAGATCGGTTCAGTAGGTCAGGTGCTAGCGATTTTAAAAAGTTCGAAAATTGTAGATTTTTATTTTTATCGTCCTGGAAAAAATAGAATTCACAAATATAAAATTAATTTTAAAGGTTTAACGTAAAGCTGATACTGTTCCAATGAAAATAAGGTATTTTTCATGCAAATCCATTTACAGATGGCGAAGTTCCATAAAAAAAATTTTAAATGCCATTTTCGTGTTTAGGGGGCCAAAGTCCATAAGAAAATAATACTTTGATTCACTTTGCATTTTGGCTGTAAACTATGTAGTGTTATTATACACTTAAACAGATAAAATGAAACTGCTCAAAATTAATTTTATCATTGATGAAAATCCATAAAAATCAATAATGGCAGAAATGCGAATAATTTGCATCTTACTATATAAAAAAACTTCTTTACGTGGTAAAAGTCTAGTGACGAAAACATTTTCATGCCCCATTCTGATATCCAATTTTGTGACGAATAATATTAAGTTTTACATATAAGCTACCAAAAAATATTTTTTGTCACTCGGCACTGCACAAGAAAGAAATATTTATGAGGTGTGAAGAATTTAGCGCATTGTGGCGAGTGACAAAAAATATTTTTTAGTAGTTTATATGTACCATAAAACTTAAAAAAGGCTCCAACGGCCCCATTTGCTCCAATCATTAAAATTTCGCCCCTCCCACTTACACCTGTTTATCTCACGAACCAGGTGAGTTTCCAAAAGTCTTAGTATGCACATTTGTAAGTTAAATTGATACCTTTCGATCGGTATATAACTCGATCGGATTGATCGGACTGTCATAGCAAATTTCCCATTCTTCCTGTGTATATATGCCACATATGTATAGTCGCGATTCGCTCTCTTCGTGCTGCTTTCGTCACTAGCGCGGACTGCCGTCCGCAGTGATCTGAAATTATCATTATGTTGTTATTCTCTTTCTTTCTAGCGTATTTTAACAAAAGTCATTGATTTTTTGATTCAAAAGAATAAAATTAATCAATTTGTACAATATTTCTAAAAAAGAAACCTCAGTTCAAGTCCTGATCAATGTGGATTTTAGCAACTTTGAATATCTATTGAATCATACTATACAAAGTGCTGTCAATCAATTCTGTGCAATTCACACAATTCTGAAGTTGCAGCCAGTTGAATAAAGGATCTGTTGAAAGTATGAGTGTGTGTGTGTGTCTATATATATTTATGTGTATGTGTGTGGATTGTACATTGATTGACTGTCCAATGGGCAGCCAGGAAACAGACACAGACAACATTTGCATGCCCTTTCACGCCCCTTCGCCTTTTCCCAATTTCCCTATTTCCATTTCCCATTTTCCTTTTTGTTTTTAACCAATTTTTATTTTTAATTTTTTCTTGTTTTTTTGCTTTTTCCTGTTTGCTTTACTGATTATAACTGTATTTTGTTTCGAGCTGGACGTCGTTGTTGTTGTTGCTCTGCCAAGTGGTTCCATGTTGTTGTTGATGTTGTTGTTCATGTTGTGGTTGCACCTCCCCCGCTTCCATCTCCCATCTCCCCTCTCTCTCATATTCTTTCTGTCCTTCTCTCTTTTTGACTCTGCTGTGTAAACCTTTGCATGCAATGCAAAAATATTATTTCCAACTGCAAGCGACTTTCTCTCTGTGATAGCGCCTTTGTGTGTGTGAGTGTGTGTGTGTATTTTTATACCCTGGGGGTATATTGAGTTTGTTCAAAAGTATGTAACAGGCAGAAGGAAGCATCTCCGATCCCATAAAGTATATATATTCTTGATCAGCATCAACAGTCGAGTCGATATAGCCATATTCGTCTGTCTGACGGTCCGTGTAAGCGAAAGGGTCTCAGAGATGGTAAGAGCTACACTGATAAAAAAAAGAATCTAAAATCAAGATTTTGGTCTCAGAACTAAGAACATTGGTCTAAAAAATGCGTCGAGAACATGAAAATCTTGAAGTAAGAAAACACATCTTGATTCTAAGAACATTTTAATTAAGACCAAATTCTTATTTTTAAGACCATAAATTCTTATATTTTTTAGACCACAAATCTTATTATAAGAATTAAACTTATTATTTTTTTAAGAATATGTGTTCTTATTTTAAGACCAAAAAGTTTTGAATACTCAAGACAAAAAATCTTAAATTAAGATTAAGCTTCTTAACAATTTAAGAATCATGAAGTAAGTTATAGTTAACTTGAAGTCTAGTAATGTCGATATGACACTAAACAACAAAAACAATACACAAAACACTTGCAGAACGCAAGGAGCATTGATCGGTATACAGCTATTTCAAGAAATGCCAATCTCTATTATCAGTACCGTTGTGCTGACTTGACCAGCGATCCAAGCCTTAGGTCATCATTGAGAAGCCAAAACCAGTTGTGAATTATTGGTTTCAAGAAGTGAAAGAATTTTAAGATTTTTGTTCTTATTTTGAGAGAAAAAGATCTAAGATCTAAGATTTTTATTCTTATTTTAAGAACTTAACATTTTTTAGAATAATATTCTTAGTTTTAGTAATTTGGTCTTAAAATGGTCTTATATTAAGAACAAAATATTTAAATGTAAGAATTTGATTCTTATATTAAGAATTTACGATTTTCAAGATTAATATTCTTAGTTTTAGTAATTTGGTCTAAAAATATTCTTATTTCAAGAACAAAGTTTTTAAGATGAATGTTCTTGATTTAAGAAAGTGGTCTTTTTTTTCAGTGTAGGACCACCAAATTTAGAATGAAGACTTCCTATAATGTCAGGCAGAACAAGTTTATGTTAAAATTGTGCCACGCCCACTGTGGGGGGCGTAATTCATCAAAAACTGACAGCACCTTTTATTTTGGCTTTTAAGTTTCAAATTTTATTTTTGTTTTATATCAACGGGTGTGGAATCATGCCCAGAAGCTAATCACCAACTTTCATCACGATTGGGCCATAAATAGTGAAGATATTAACAATTTTGTCCGAGGTATTTTAATGGCAGTTCTATAAATAGAATAGAATTATTGGTCAATTAATTCATTTTACATTTCCCCTGCCAGAATGTTTATCGAATTTGTCATCTGCAATCCAAGTTGCGGCGTGGTGGAAGTGATAAGTGCTCGGCAAGCGAAACGGGAGGTCGAGGTTCGAATCTCGGTTCTGTCGATGTAAATGATTTTTAATTTTTTTTTTTTATTATTTTTATTTTTTTATTTATTTTTTTTTAATTGTTTTAAGTCACTTATCTTATTATATATGTATGTAGCTGCCACAAAAACGATAGGTCGATATTTGAGGATAAGTATGAGAATTGCATGGGCATCTAATCTTCGGCATGCCGAAGCCTAGGCCCAGGGTATATTACTGTCGAGTGCACTCGACTGATCCGCTTGTTTGTTGTACCTTTTTCAATTTTTTTCCTTCAATTTTGGATATTATTTTTATTTGTTGCTCTTGTTATTGTCGGATGCTGTTGCTGTTGTTAATGCCATTTTGCTGTGTAATGGCTCAGAAATTTGTTTATTTCGATAGACTCGCTACTCTCTACTCTTTCTCCATCTCGCTCTCTCTTGCTCTCTCTCTATCTATCTCTTTCTACTTCTCTTATGCTGTGTCTGCCTTTTATCGACTTGTTCAAGTGCCAACAGAAGCTGCAAACTACACACACACACACACACACACACACACAGCAACAATATTCAAATATTTATTAATTTACGCCTTGTTTATTTTGAGCTCCACTCGAGCGCGCCAATTTCGGTCATTGATTTACTGCCCAACAACAACAGCAACAACAACAACAACAACCACATACATAGCTGTTGCTGTTGTTGTTAATAAAAAAATGCCATTAAAATGTTTTGTATGTCATCAAAATTGCATTGCAAGCCATACGGAAATTGCTGGTTAGACTTGTAAACATTTCTGTTTAACATTCATTATGCAATATTCGATTTTCCGGTTTTCCCTCTTTTACGCTAACCATATTTCAACTTTTTTTTTTGTTTTAATTTCCAATTTTGTAATTAATATTCATGAGTTTTTTATTGCGCTGAACCGAAAATTCACTGAAATTATGCGAATGTAAACTATAAATGGTTAATCCATTTCAATTGAGATGAACGTAAAAATCATACGATAAATTAAATCAGCTAAACATGCAAATTAGTTGACTTTAAATTTAAATACAGCTTGTTATAGCTATGATTAAGTAGCTAAGCAGAGTAAGGAGTTAACTTAATACAATCTCTAGAACTAGTAAAAAAGAAAAAAATTGCTTGACTTGGGGAAAACAAATCTTCTCTTACTTGATGACCATCAAAACAATTTTCCTTGCTTAAAAAACAAAGAAAACTGAAAAATGTTCCAGTTTAAACAATACTTTAGAACCTTAGTGTAACTAAAGTCCAATTCTTGGAATCAGCTCCAATGATTGCAATAGAATGAAAAATGTCAACAGCGTACCACGATGAGGAAATTGCATTCCGAGAAAGCGCATATACTATATTTTGTGAAGAATGTGAAGAACTAACTAATCAAATGTTTCCTAGGCAACACTAGAAAAATACGTATTTGAATGCTGTTTTTCTTTGCATTCGACAAGGAGCTACTCTTAACTACTATATGTTATTCGCTTATAGAATAATTCCTTTAATTGCATATTTAGCATATAGCATTCCTGGGATTAACTCTAGGATTGCCAACGAATGCATAATGTAATGCAAAGAGCTTTAAAGAATAGAAAGTATTAAAATGAAATTGGATTTTTCTTGGTATAAACTTAATAATTTTAATTGTAATTATGTTTTATTTCCCCACAAAACACTGCTTAAAATTAAACGAAACTGAAGATACAAAGCCTAAAGATATAAATTCTTAAGCTAAAGGAAGATCTTATTCGAAATTTCAAAATTCAAAATCTCAAGTTTTAGTATTCAATCAACTGCAATTGTCATACTATAATTAGCTGAACTTACGTTTGCAAATAAACAGCTGTGAATAAACTTCAATAAGTTGTCGATTTTTCATAAAATCATCGAGTTAAAGTACTTGAAAATCGCTTTCGCTTATATCAAGCTGTCGGTTTTTTGAGGTATTTATTACATTTGTAAAGAATAAGTAGTCGTAAGTACAGTTGAACTTCCGTAACTCGAACTTCCAAGTATTACTCGAATCTCTCTCTAACTCGAGCTAACTAAACTCTATAAGTCGAAAATCTCCATAGCTCGAACCGTTTCTTTGGATAATGGTGATTCGGGTGAGTTAGGGAAGTTCGACTGTAGTTAAGCATTAGCTACTATATTTTTCTAGTGTAGTAGCAACGAGTTGCGAGTAATTACGGTTTATGTGCGCGCTAAGTGCGGTCTCGAAAAGTTTCACTAGCGTTGTAAAAAAGAAAAGAACAAAAAAAACTCCTGAGCAAGTGGCTTAAAGTAATTTAATTATGACAAATTGGATTAATGTGCCACAATGGAAGAGAGAGCGACAAGAGAGGGGGGATAGAGTGAGCGGGAGAGAGAGAGAGAATGGGGCAACTTAACTAAGCGCCTGCTTTTATGCTATGCTTTTATTCTTTATGAAATGCATACACACGTATTAACGCACACAAATGTGTGTATAAATTTTAACAGTGCACTTAAATGCACATGATAATAATGCCAGATATGTGAGTGTGTGTGTGTGAGTGTGTGTGTGTGTGACCTTTACTCGGTGTCACTTACGGAGAGTGTGTGCATGTGTGTGTCTCTCTCTCTCTCTTGCCCTTTCTCTATATTGCTCCATCTCTGCTGCTGTCGGTGGCATTAAAAACAATTTTTAATGCATTTTAATAGCCAGAAGAAGAAACCGCTGGAGGCTTCAACCGACAGACACACACACACACACACGCTGACAGGGTTGCCATCCTTCTCGTTGTTGTCTTTTAATTTATGGCATTTTAAATGCAATTTACTGCCTCTGCAGATGCACTAGCCAGAATATGAGAACTATCGGAGAAGCCGAGAGAGAGAGAGAGAGAGAGAGAGAGAGAGAAAAAGAGAGAGGCCGACCATGTTCTCTTGTCATGTTTTGCCTGTTAAACCAAAATACGACAAAACAAAAAAAATCAAGAAAACAAAAGAATAATATACGAATGTTTTGACGCTTCTTTCCATGGCCAAAAAAAACTTTGGTAATCAAAAACACAGAGTTGTCAAGTAAAAATACCGAGTATAAGAGTGCCTAACGACATAATATTTTGGAATATTTAAGGAAAAGGATTCATAATATACTCTGAGAAGTTGAGTATAAGTTATGGCATTGAAATAATTTAGACAAAAGTTAATATAAGATTTGTACATAAACAGTTAACAATCGAATTCTGCACTATAAAACAAGGTAACAAGTTCTTGATGATGAAAAATTGATATACAAATATTAAACATTTTTATTCAATTTATTTTGAACAATTAGTTTGTAAAAAGGATCCGAATTTACGATCGCTTCCGCTCTTTAAAATATAAAACAAACCATCGATTTATCGTTTTAGAGTTTAATAAGTTTTGGAAGCTTTTTAATTTCGGTAAAAACGTTTCCAGTTTGAAAACGTATATAAGTGAATTATTCCAATTTGATTTGATCCCTCTTAAAAATATAGATATTTTTTGAAAGTTTTTTAATCATAATTTATTTTTACTTCGTCAGCTGATTAAAGTTATCAAGAAAATGTAAAATTAATAAATTTTTACAACTACTTATTATCAAGTCTAAGCTTCCCTTTACCTACGTTTTATGTGTTTAGGGTGTTGCAATGTTGAGGCGTTCGTTGCAGGCAAATGAATTGGCCCAAAGTGGACCCTGTTGTCGCAGCTGTTCCATTGTTTTGGCCATGTACTCAACATCTATGACAGCTTCCTTTTGTGTGTGTTTGCCAACCACTTCAACTTACGCATTGCCAATTTTGTTGTTTCTCCTGTCGTCGTTGTTGTTGTTGTGGTTGTCCTTGTTGTTGTCCTTGTTGTGTGTGTCTTTGGCCAAGTCCGGCGTGATCCAAAGTTTGTTTGTTTATTTGACTTTGGTTACTGCCGTGGCTTAGCTTAGGCTGCTTTCAGCCTCTTTCTTTCTTCTTCAGCCCTCTTCCTTTTTCTCTTTCGTTTACTTCTCGCTTTTTCTTTTGCTTTTCCCTTTGGCCGTCGTCTTTGCTTGGCTTACTTTAATTGTTAATTTGGCTTATGGCTTCTTCATTGTCGCCTCCATTTTTGACCACAAATCATATTTGCTAGTCCCACAGCAAATTTGTGGAAAGGTCGACGGGGTCATCTCTATGCTGCAGTCATTTTGTGGCTTCCAGTGAACGTAATGAAATGAAATCAAATTGCTGAAATTATTATTTAATTATTATTGACACTGCCTCTGCCCTGAGTTGGTCCAAATCCCAGTCGACGTCGATGTGGCCATTATTCTCCTGCGGTCATCGAAATTGCCCTCAGGTAATTAAAATATTTTCAAATGCACCCAAATATCTATGTGTTTGTGTGTGCATGTGTGTGTGTGTGTGTGTGTGTGTGTGGTTTATTTTTGCTGTCATTTTAAGTCTAGCAGATTTACAGTTTAGATGCAGCTCAAAGTGTTGTGAATGACTTTATAAAGACTTAACCTGTTTTTATACAGTACAGTATAACAGTTTGTGTACAGTGTTCCTTTGTGCATTTAAAGTTTCATAAGGAATACGGTATCTGCACTTGTGTATAACAGTCTGTATAACAGTCTAACAGTTTATATAACAGCTTTATTTAGTGAGAGCTGCTTCCGTTTGATCGATTTTAAAAGTTTTGAAGTAATTCCCAAAAGATATGTAGTAATAAAATAAGTTTAACAGAATTTAAGGAGCAACTTTGCAGTTCTATAACAATGTTTGTTTGCACATTTCTTTAATATTCAAATATTATATTGTTGCGAACTTGTGTATAATAGTCTGTATAACAGAATAACATTCAAAATAACAGTTTAAATTTGTGTGAGCTTGATCGATTTTAGATATTGTGAAGTTATTACCAACCGTATAACAGTTTAACATGAGTTTTAATATCTTAAATTACTAATCACAAATCCTGTCGTACAACAGCTGTTGGTATTGAAAATATACTTGGTCTAAACGCCAGCTGCTGGCAGCGTCCAACGGTAAACGGAAGCACTTGACATAGCCACAGGATGCAATGGATTAACGCCATTCAACGAGTTGAGTTGAGTTGAGTTGAACTGAGCTGAGTTGAGCTGAGCTGAGTTGAGTTAAGTTGCTGCCCCTCCTCGACCAGCTGCCTCTCTTTCCGCCCCCTTTTCGCCCCCCCACCCGCATCCTTGTTGCCCTCTATTGATCCCGTTGCCATGCAAATTACTTTAGCTTATAAAATGTCCTTTTTTGCAGGACGCCCGCGGCTGCTTGGCTTGGCAAGGCCTCAGCATGGCGTCCTCTACTATAAATGAAAAGAACGAAGGCGCAAAAAAATGAACAGGAAAACAAAAATGAGATAAAGGGGCAGGCAGTAGAGAATCCAGTAAACGAGTACGAGTACAGCTTGCTAGCCAGCTGGCTGACAACTTGGTAATCACTCAATGGCTAAATCAATTGACGCGCTCGGCTCGGTTGGGCCATAGAGAGGCCCAAAAGTTGGCAACTGGCAACTGTTGTTGGTGGCAGCAACATCTCCGACATCGCATATGGCGGCATCAAAATAAAAAGTCAAATTGAATTACTTTTGCAACATGCAACATGCAACATGCAACAGCAGAGGCAGAACAACAGAGAAGGAACTGCAGCGTCAACGTCAACGTCAACGTCAGCGACTCATTGTTGTGGCAACAACAGACAGAACAGAATCTTCTCCTTAGCTTCTCCTCTATCCACCAGCTGCTCTGACCAGCCAACCAAATGAAAAGCTATTGAAATGGACAGAGAGAAAAATGGAACAGAGAGGCGGAAAAGGAGGGGCAAAAGAGTAGACAGAAGAATACGGACATGGTAGAGAGGTAGAGAGTTGGAGATGCTGGACAAGAGGAGGAAAAGAGAGCAAGCAGGAAGATCGAGAAACATAAGAAGAGAAAGTAGAAAAGAATGATTCCTTACTTTCTTTCAATTTTGTTGCAACGCTTTTTCTTAAGGTTTACTCGCTAGTGAAGAGACTTTCAAGGAAGAGAATTCCGAAGAGTTGTAGAAAAAGAGGAGAAGAAGGGAAAGAAAGCAGAAGAAGCTGGAGAAGAGGCGAGAGAGTAGGCGAGTCAGAAGGAAGAGCATTAGAAGATGCGAAAAAGAGAGACCAAGAAGCAGGAGCAAAGAGAAGACGAAGAAAGAGAAATAAGAGGATTGGAAAGAAAGAGAGAGAGAGAGAGAGAGAGAGAGAGAGAGAGAGAGAGAGAAAGACACAGAAATAAGAGGGAGATAAAGCTGAAGAAGTGACAGAAGGAGTAGCAAAGAAGGGAGCAAAAGAAGAAGCAGCGAGAAGCGAAATAAGGGGCAGGAAAAGTATCAGAAAGAGAAGTTGGTTAAAAAGTAGCAGAATGGGTTCAAATAGAACAGAAAAGTCAGCCGAAGAGAGAGAGAGAGAGACAGGTCGCGAGGAAGGAAGAAGAAAGTGGAAACAGCTGGACTCCAGCTGACATCTGCGATACCTGTGCTTGGGAATCCAACTTGGTTGCACCCCTTGCCAGCCTCGATCGCCTCTTTATCGCAGCATTATTGCAGCGCATTCAGCAAAAGTGTTAAAACTTTCGAGCCAACCAGAAGAAGAAGAAGAAGGAGACGAAGAAGAAGAAGGAGATGTACTGAAACAACCTGTACCACAAATGGTTAGCAACTTCTGCTGCCTTAGCCGTGTGGCAACTTTTAAGCGCCAGCACACAATGCAACCCAAGACCGACGGGGGAAGGAAGGAAATGCTGTTCAAATTTCGTTGCATAAGTTCAGGCGTCGTCGCTTCTCTCTCTCTCTCTATCTCTCTCTCGCTCTGTGTATCTCTATTCATCCCCTTCCACCCCGCCTTCGTCACTCTTTTCAGGCTTTGTCCGTGGCGTCACAATCAAGCATAATTCAAGCCAAGCTCGACGAGCAGCAGCTGCCAGTTGGCCACCTTCAGATGCGGCCAACTTGTTGGCGTTGTTTCCCCTCCCCCCCACTAACACTTTCTTTCATCCTTTTGTATGACACTGACAATAAGCATTATCAGAACTTTTTTTACTTTTATTTTTTTTTTGTAATTGTCATTGGGCTTTTAGCCAAGCTCAGCGGATGGCTGATTGAATACAAACTGTTTTATTCAATGGAATAGGAACTGGGCTTTACTCAGTCAAAACAAGGACAATGCCCCAATGTAAACAATACCTAGTACCTCTTACCTATTACCTATTACCAATTGTCTCGCATCTCATTGGATTGCTTTCATAAATATACAAAAAATACAAATATTAAATAGCTTGTCAACTGCAAACTATCCATAACTGTTAACATAAAATTACAACTTCAATGGCAATCTACATTTTCATAAATCAATGCAGACATTGTTTTAGTTTAATTGCTACAAAATATTAGTTAGCTTAACTATTTCTTAATAAATCGAATAATTCCAATTTATGATACATTCGACATCGTTGACATTTCAAATAAGTCAGTATTTCATTTGTTCATCGGTATTAAACAAAATGTATTCAACAAAACTAACTTTATTTTTATAATTTTTTTATTTAATACATTCCATTAAATCATTTAATATATAGTATATCTTTTTAACAATACGAATTCAATTCGTTTCCATCAAAGTTCCTATCAAGCCAAAATATTAAGTATACGCAGCATCGCCTGTGTTCAGCATTTGGAACGGGAGCTTGAAGCAAATGATTTTGAAATTAACAAATTTAGTGCACTTTATCTTGTGGCTGCAACTTGTGGCAAGAATGTATTATCCAATGTGCTTGGCTGCTGCAATCTAATCCCATACTCAACTCACATTTGTTGCACAACTTTTCTTAATGCCAGCAAGGGAAGAACGGCGAAAGAACGAAGTCGGAAGGAGGTGCAAGCTAAGATGGAGCCCAAAAAAATAGCAGAAAAATAAAAATAATAAAAAGAAAATTGGGTCAGTACATGGGCGAAGCGTTAACTGGGTCAACTGCAGCGCAACAGCCTCTAAATAAATAATAAATATTGTTGCCAGCAAACAGAAGCAGCAGCAGCAGCAACTGCAACAACAACCAATAAGAGCGATGTAACTGAGAGTGCACGACTAAGAAGATACCCTGCAAATACTGGCCTAAATATACATAATATATATATTCGAGTTTATTGTACGGTAGTGATACAATGTTCAGGCCACTTCGCAATTGGAAGACACAATTCTTGCAATTCGATTTCTTTTTCTGAATAAATAAATTATAAACCAAAAAAGCCAGCATTGCAAATTTGGAGCTCTTAGCTCTCAGTCTCTGATACTGACGTGGACAAAACTCTTCATACAGATTACATATATCTAACAGGAACAAGATTAATAAAGCCCCTCTTTTTAATCACCAGTAAATCGCTTATGATAATTCCGTCGCCATCGGATAAGAGAGCTTTCGTGATCTTTTACTTTAAATATTTTTTAACTAATCTTACTTACAATACTTAAGATGTACAATTAAATAAATCAATATATAATAATAAATATGCCCTATATGGAGTTGAAGATGTCTGATGTCTGCCCGTTGCATACGTACACAGAGAAAAAAATGCCATTCTAAAATCAAGTATAAAATACTTAATTTAAGCTCGCATTTTTTAAGTATGTATTCAGGATTAAGCTGAATAATTAAGCCTGTATCGGGATTAAAATGGGAAAATACACATTTGCTGAGCGCGTGAGGAAAATTCACTCTCGGTCTCTCTAATTGTAATCGGTCCGGTGGCTCAATGGTTAGAGTTAGAATATGGTTAGGATATGGGTTCGGTTCCCCCCGTCAATTAAAAAAAAAAAGGTAAAAATAAAAAAATGTTAAAAAAAAAAATTTAAAAAATAATATCTATTAAAAAAAAATAAATGTTAAAAATAAACGTTAAAAAAAAACGTTTAAAAAAAAACCTTAAAAAATAACGTTTAAAAAAAGCGTTAAAAAAAACTTTTAAAAAAAATCGTAAAAAAAAAAATTAAAAAAACAAAAAAGTTTAAATGTAACGAAAAACATTATAATTAATAAAAATTGTTTAGCCTGAATTTAAGAGTTTCAGGATTGAATTCGGGATTGAAAAAATCAAGTATTTCATACTTGGCTTAAGAAAATCCAAGATTACCCCACTTCTGACATCGTTTCGGATTGAATATCCCGGATTTTGTTTTCTGTGTAAGCACAGAAACGGTATACCCTATCTTATAGCCCGGGGTATACCAACGACTCGAGTCGACTCGACTCGACGCAACACGAGGCAAGTGCAACACGCGCTAAGCGGCTGCATTAAAAGGCCACTCGACGGGAGGGCGAGCAAAAGGCAAAAGGCGCCTAGGTGGCTTTAACTTCTCAAATGGGGTAGGACCAAAAAAAATACAATGCAATACAATACAAAAAAAACATACATAAATAAAAACCAAAAGCTGCCACATGCCATTGCAACAACAGGAAACAACACACACACACACACACACACACAACGTCAAATCGAAATGCATAAAGTTTTGGCATTACACAGAGGATGGAAAGTTGCAAGTTGCAACAAATGATGAAATGCTAAAAAGCATGAAAGCGCAGCAAAGCAACAACAAGAACAACAAAAAAAAAAACACAAAACAAAACAAAACAACAGCTGCCCCAGAGGCTGCAACGGTTTGGGGCACATTGAAGTGGGCGCTTTATTACAGCGAAATGCACTCGAAAAGTGGCAAAAACAAGAGGCACAGAGCGAAAGCAATCGAACAACCAACAAGCTGACATACTCACACACACACAAACACACACACAAACACACACAAACACACACACACACACACACACACATGTGTGTAGATTGAGGCAGAGCCAAAGGCAATGCCAAAAGCAAAAAGTTCTCGAATTACATTTAAGTGACGCCAAAGTTAAGCATAGTACGCTCTAGCCGAAAATATTTTTGCAAGGCCAAAACTCCATATACAAGAAAAGGGTTGCAAACATGCTCGAAATGATTTTGTAAGGCCATGTACCTATGTACGCTGTACCTAAATATGGGCAGCTCAGAATATTTTCCGGCGTTTTACAACACTGTTTGGTAAACAGATGGCATATTTTTTTTTACCTTTCAAAACATCGATTGAATCGCAGCAGCAAAATAAGAGCCAAATTTAGATCTTGGAACACAAAGATCGAATTAGACTTATTGAAGAGGTGCAACAGAGGCCATTATTGTGAGATTTGACCGAAAAAAAAACATTTTGATAGGATTTTTATAATTAATAATTTGTAATTTAATAATTAGGGTATTAGTCGCTGATAGTTCTCTTATCCTGTCCATTTTGTCCATTTTCTCTTTATTTTTGTGCTCAATGTTATTTTTTTGTTTGTTGTGCATAGCTGACGCAACAGTTTGACCACAGCAGTTTAACACCAACCATCTCTCAACTTTTTAGTGATTTTTGGTATTATGCTGTCACACTGAAGTTTGTAAGGCCGGACTTCAAAACATCGAACATTTCGAGCATCCAAAATGTTTTCAGCTAGAGCGTACTACGCTTTAAGCATAGTACGCTCTAGCCGAAAATGTTTTTGCAAGGCCAAAACTTCATATAAAAAAAAGGGTTGCAAACATGCTCGAAATTATTTTGTAAGGCCATTTCTAAACGTATGTACGCTGTACCTAAATATGGGCAGCTCAGAATATTTTCTGGCGTTTTACAACACTGTTTGGTCAACAGATGGCAGCTTTATTTTGACCTTTCAAAACATCGATTGAATCGTTGTTTTGGATGGTCGAAATCAATGAACAACAATGGCGGGAAAAAGTAAGCAGCAAAATAAGAGCCGAATTGATGTCTTCGAAAATGAGGAACGAATAAGGCTGATTGAAGAGGTGAGAGAGAGGCCAATCATATGGGATTTAACCGATAAAAAGCATTTTGATGCGACATTTATCAAAAGTGCATGGGAGAGTATTGCAGAGGCGCTTAACAAACCTGGTAAGTTTTCTTGGACTGTTTATGAGACAATATTTAATGGATTACTTTGATTGCAGTACAAGATTGCAAGTCAGCATGGAGATCGCTTCGGGACAGCTACAAATACCACATTAAGGCGTCGGAGAAGAAGCGGGCAAAGAGTGGAAGTGCCGGTGGAGTAGGGCCACAGCCACCCATGGCCAATGAAGCGGTTGAATGGCATTTGGCGCCATACATGGCTTTTTTGCCGGAGCTCTTGCTCCTCTTCCGCCTCTAACAACAGAGCATAGGCCGTTTCCAAAAATTATGGTATTGGTCGCTGCTACTTCACAGATCAAGTCCATTTGGTCCATTTTGTCACTTTGATTGTTTGAAATTGTATTTACTTGTTTGTTGTGAACAGCTGACGTAACAGTGTGACCACAGCAGCAAAGAACCAACAATCTCTCAACTTTTTAGTGATTTTTTGGTATTATGCTGTCACACTGAATTCTGTAAGGCCCGACCTCAAAACATCGAACATTTCGAGCGTCCAAAATATTTTCGGCTAGAGCGTACTACGCTTTAAGTAATACTCATTGCGCCAGAACTAGAACTAGTTCACATGGCAGTGTCAGTTCCAGTTCCATTTCTAGAGCAACAACTAGTTTCAATTCCCTTTGCCTCTTAGGAGATGTGGAGGAAATTGTTGGGATTGGAATCATGAGTTGAGTTCGAGATCGAGAGGCAGAAAAATGGAAAAATGAATTGGATGACAAGGAAAGACAAAAAAGATAAGTTGAAAGCATAAAAGAAGCAGGATTAGAGAGAGGTAAAAAGGTAAGAAAATTGAAATGACGAAAATAGTCCAAAAATAGATGGCGTAAATGTTGAGGAGGAAGACGAATAAAAAGAATGTGGGGAAGACTGAGGAGTAGAAAGATAGGCATAGATGAGTCGGCTTGTGTCACTAGCGTGGAGAGCCTTCTATGGTGACAGGATGAACAAGAGAACAGGAGCATAAAAAAACCAAATGTCTTGATCCGAGAGTTTAATATACTTGAATTTCACACTTATTTACGAGTACATATTTATAAAGTATATATAATATTACATATGGAGAAATCAGAAATCATTTCTTGGAGTGTCGCTTGAGTGGAGTGCTCGGCTTCTGGGCACTTGGACCATCCGCAGTCGTGGTCGGCTCTGGTGGCCGCTTCAGCAGCGGCAACGGGGCGGGAAAGACAATGGCCTTGGCACGACCCCGAAGGACGAGCACCTCGTAGTGGTGATCGGAGTAGAGCAGAGCGAATGATTGCAGATTGCGATGCTTCTCCACGATGGGCAGCAACGAGACGTCGGCGCAGTTGATGTAGACAGCGGGCACGTTCAGCTCAAGGGCGATTTCATAGGCAGCCGACATCTTGGGACACCAAATGGCGGCACTGGCAAACGGTAGATTCTCCTTGGCCGCGAGTTCACAGAGTTCTTGACTGTGACGAAATGTGTGCAGAGTAACCACGGTGCTGGGATGATTGATGCTAAAGTAGCTCTGACTAAAGTCGCAGACCACAATCGGCGATCCCTCGACCATTGTGTATTGAAAGCCAATGTCATCGGGCTGCATCATGGCCACAGTTTCGGCACCCAGACAATCGATGCGACGCAATGCCTTCCGGTAGAACTCGTGCTTCTTCACCTGCCGATGCATCACAGTCATCTCGCCACGCACCTTCTCGATGAACTGCTCCCGCAGTGTCTCGTGCACAAAGACAGCCGCTATCAGTCCCGTCCCAATGGGCTCATAGAGGGTATCGAGCAATGGCCCAATGGCGGCAGCAACATCCCCGTCCTCACACAATACGATCATGCTGGGATCTATCCATCGCTTGTCGCTCTCATCGCCAGGATACGGCGGCTGGCGCCAAGTGTACGCCATCTTAGCCATTGTATCTTAATCAAATATAACTTAACTTAACTTAATGAAATGATCACTTCCAATTGAAGCTTGATATATTTTGAAAACTGAGATTTTTGAAGCAATTGCTGTGATCAAAAGTGGAAGATGAAGTTTTAAATCAAGGTTGCTTAGGTGGAGGTGGTTAGCTTTAATTTAATTATATTTTAGTTTTTATTTTTATTTTTTAATTTAATTTAACTTTTTTGTATTTTGTGATACGAACTAAAATTATTTTTTATAAATTTCATGTGTTAATTTCACATTCCTTTCCTCTGTAGACTGTTTTAAATCGAAAAAAATTCAAAAATAAATAAATAATTAATTAAAAAAACATAAATAAATATAATACAATACATAAATAAATAAATATATATATATTTTTTAAAGATGTTAAGGTAATTTCAACACATTTTTTCACTGAATGTTTTAAGCATGGATACAAGATGAAATATTAGGAAATCAAACCTTGGATAATATTAATAAGACCACAGTTAATTGAACTGGAAATATTATTAACTCTGCATTGAAAAGTTTATTCACTGAAAGAGGAATAAAATGAATTGAAATCTAGAGCAAGAATCTCTCGGGAAATAAAACTTGCATCAAATTCAACACTTTGACATTTGCAACTCGTAGTGGGAAAATCTTTCCGTTTCCTGCTTTATGAAGACAGACGTTCGTTGGGAGTTTGTTCAACAGTTTGTTGCAAATATGTCAAAGAGTGTTGCATGTCGAGTCGGAAGCGGAGTCGGAGTCGGAGTCGTGAGTTTGCTCTGCGTTAATATCAATTGCATTTATATGCTTCTAAATATGAGTCGAGAGGATGCTCCTCTGGATGGTTGCCTGACTCCCTCTCTCTCTCTCTGCCTGGTTTCATCCATCACTGTCACTCGACGGATGGTGATGGTGATGGAGATGGTGATGGCGATGGCGATGCTGGCGACACTTGTGTTTTAGCCTCATTTGCCACATGGTTACGCTTGCGTTGCGTTGCGTTGCTTTTGCGGCTCGGCTGCAGCTTGCAGCTCGTAATTCCCCACATCCTCCCATCCCATCCCATGCCCTCATCCTCTCTTTCTCCACAATCGTAACTCTATCTGCTAGTGGTCTTGTGGTCTTGACTGACTCATCCTGTCCTGGTTTTCTGCTTGCCTGCTTGCCTGGCTGCTTTTCCCAAACGCCTTTCCACACTCAACACATTCGCAGCTTTTTACACCGACAAAAATATCCGGAATTTCGGTATAAAATTAATCCCAAGTAGTGTCAAGTTCGTTAATCTCGAAACTTCTTAAGCCAAGTACGGTTTTTAATTCCTTTTCCACAAATACATATATTGACTATCGGGGCTCAATGTGACATTTTTCAGTGAATTAAAGTGTCTTAGTTTTAATTGTCTATTTCAATGATGAGTGGTTGCCATTTTATTGGTAAGAATAACCTGAATACATAAATAAATGCTTAGATGCAAAATTGTAAGCTTGAATTTTGGGATTGTTTTTTTTTGGCTGTGTACTTGAACTCCATCCTTCTGCTCTGCTTTGGCCTGGCCCAGTGCTATTCCCGTTTTGCAGTTGGTTATCCCAGTGTCGCGTTGTCGGTTTCCTGCACTAATGATGCATTCTCACTTGCCCAACAACGACAACAACGACAACAACGACACTCGCATGTTTTGTTGCGCTCCAGTTGACTTCGGCTCGTGGGAGCTGGCAGCCTGACAGCCTGACCGTCTGACCGTCTGGGCGTCTGGGCGACTGGCAACCATCCATATGCCACATTTTGCGTTACCCACAAACTCGACAGCTGAGCCAAATGTTGAGCCAATTGCCAACTGCTTCCAGTTCAGATTGCTCTTGTTCTTTCTTCCCATCACAATAAACTTGAAGATACAACTCATGACTCTTTAATCATGAACCTCGTAGATTATCTGTCCCGAATCCCTTTCCAAAAATATTTGTTCGAAAAAAAGCTATTGTAGTGCATAAATATCAAGCATTATTTGTATTCCTATTTTAGTCGGGACTATCGATATCAGCCAATAACTTCTATTTTCAATTTTTAAGATATAAATCAAATTTAATTCTTATTTTTAATTCTTATTCAAAATGTCAAAAATAATCTTTAAAATTCATTTTTTTAATAAAAGTTGAGAAATAACTCTTATTTCTGATATTTGAAATAAGAGTAATTTTTGATTTTTATTTTAAAAGTTACAAATATGAGTTATTCTGTAACTTTTATTAAAAAAATGAATTTTAACGATTATTTTTGACTTTTTGAATAAAAATTAAGAATAATTGTTATTTCGTAACTTTAAAATAAAAATTTGAAAATAATTGTTAATTTGCAATTTTTATTCTAAAACTTATAAAAGTTACAGTCCCTGATTTTAGCTTCTGTTTATATTTTATTTTAGCTTTTGAAAAACATTGGATTACATTAGTTGTAAATTGTTTATTAAATTATCTTTATTTATGTGTGTGGGTCAAGAATCTAATAATATTAAAATAAGGGTGCAAGCCTCAAAAATGTTGTTGTTCCAGTTCTTCTAAGTTTTTTTTTGTTCGTTTTCTAAAAAATTAAAAAATTACACTACTGGCCAAATTAATAAGTACACTCTTTCTTTTACAATAACAGCTATTGTAAGTCAAGTTTTCAAATTAAAAAAATATATTTGGAAAGGTCATCTAAATTCCGTTTGAATAATGCATAACTTTACCCATTGAAATATTCGAATTTTAAAAAAAGTCAACTTTCAAAACTTTTTTCCTCCCAAAAAATGTTGGGATGCAAAAAAACATTCTTCAAACAATTTTAGGAGTGACTGCAAAAAAAATTTTCAAAAATCTTTTTGCTTATCTCTTTTAAAATTTTTTTAAAAATGCTTAAAAGGCACTTATTTGAGTCGTGTCAATAAGTCTATTTTAAGTCTCTTCATTTTTGGTACACATACATTTGTGTATGTCTATGTGTGTGTGTGTGTGTGTGCGTGTGTGTGTGTGTGTGAGTCGATCCCCTGTGGCTTCAATTATAAAACAATGAACAATTTATTCTGTGTTATTTTTTCACTCTTTTTTTGATGCTGTTTTTCTGAATCGTTTTTTATTTTCGTGTTAGGCTTTTGACTGTTGCTGTCTTTATCTGTCGCTTTGTCAGTCCGTCTCTTTCGCTGCTGTGCGGTAAATTGAATGCGACACCAACCGCCATAAGCTTCACTTTATGCCTTATCCTGTTTTGTAGTTGCCCGTTGCCCGTTGCCTCTGTCGCTTGTTCGCCGGAAGCGGATGTTTGATAAATTCTTTGTGTCGCTTTTCCATTTTTTCATTTTTCATTTTTCATTTTTATTTTGTTTTCATTTTACGCACATTGCCATGATAACTGTTGATAACTGGCAAGTAAACCGAAAATTATGGTAACCAAAGTTCCAATCTTTCTCCGAACCTCCAAAAATTCCCCCACTAAGCCTTCTCGCAACTCTGTCTCTCTGCCTCTCTGCCTCTCTGCCTCTCTGCCTCTTTCTCTTGCTCTCCTTCAGCTGCTCGGCTTTGTCCTTTTGCGACCAATTTTAATTTAGTTATGTTTCGAAAGCCAAATTGGGATGCGTTTTTGCACCATCATCATCATTAACATAATGATCATTATATAGCCTGGAGCTTGGACATAATCAAGTTGTTAATTTATGGACAGCCGGATAAGCTGCTGCTCCCATTTCTGCTCCCTTTTCTGCTCCCTCTGCTGCTGCTGCTGTTGTTGTTGTTGTTGTTGCTGGTGCTGCATCCGCAAGCCGCTGTTGCATGGCAATTGTTGCCCCACAAAATGTGTCGCCTTGGCCAGAAAGTCGAAAGCAAAAGGTCAATTTGCCAAAAATTTGCCAAGGTTTGGCCAATGGCTTTGGCTTTTGGCTCGTAAATCTTTTAGCAAATCTCTGGCAATGTCAGGCCCAAAGAATGTGAGAAAGATAGAGATGAAGATAGAGAATGGGCGGCAGACAGAAATATATTACGAGTATTGGCCAAAAGAAAATGGCAAGCAATTGATGGCCAGCCAAAGAAAGCAGGACCAAAACCAAAACCAATGCCAGCAGCACCACACAGCCACACAACCACCCAATGGAACCACAGCTTCACAAAGCATTAAATATTCATTTGAAGAAATTTGTAAAAGCTTGAAAAATTGCTCAAGTGAAAGCGTGAGAGAGTGAGAGAGAAAAGGGAGATTTGATTCGTAGTACATTCGATTTGCGAGGTGAGTTTGCTTATGACCACAGCAGAAATTGTTGCCTGCTGACAGCTGGAAGTAATCGCTGCAATCGCTTTTGCCACACCAACACACAGATGATGTTGCTGATGCTGATGCTGATGATGTTGCACATGCCTCAAACAGTTGTGCCCAGCAAGCAACTTGTTGTTTGCTCGCCTTTCACGCGTCTATCGAAGTTTGTTCAGGCATCATCAGATCGGCAGAAGAAGCCTTAATTTATGCAACGATTTTGTTGTGAAAACGAAACGTGTTTATCAGGCACAGCCAACAAACAGCTGCCACACAGACATGCCCCTCACTCCCTCACTTAACCACCCAACAGAATTTCGAGTAATTCAAAGTAAATCCCCATGTGACCATCCACAACATTAAAATTTACTATACCCACTACACGGAAAGTTGTTGGGCAAGTTTACTGAAAGCATTTTAATGATTGATTCATCAATGCTGAGTTGGAAGTTGCCAACATTGATAGCTATAACTGTAGATATCAATTGTTGAGGTCCAAGTGCAACAACACTTAAAAATAATGTTATTATAAGCATTAATCTATATATTATTTTATCCCAATTTTTAAGCAATCGATTAATAAACAAATAAACTATTTCAATACACAAATAGAAGCATTAGCTAAAAACTTAGGGAAAACATGTGCTTGCTAAATAGAAATTTATTTATACTCTCTATGTTCTAAGTATCTCAAAGTATTCAATTAACAAATTTAGGATGTATTTGAGGAATCTTTTGATATATTCTCTCTGTAATCTAAAAATCTCAAAGTATTCAATTCAAATACCAAGAATGTATTTCAGGAATCTTTCGAAAGATTCGAACAGTCTCTAGTTCAATCTATGTCAGCAAAGAGAAAAGTAATTGACGCTTTTCAGAACTCTATCTACTTATTTTTGGATTTAATATGTTCTTTCACAGAGTATCTCACAGTCTAGCATACCCTTTTCAGTTTCCTTGCGCCGTATTTCACATTTGGTTTGATATACATACATTTTCTGAGCTTATCATCATTTTTTTCAGTCCAACAATTTGCACGTTAATTGCCCCGTGTGCAAATGAATTTCAGTCAGAGAGGCAGGCACAGAGGGGTTAATGAGAAGGGGAAGGAACGCGGCAATAACAAAAGCATTTCATCCATACGTATAGAAAACATAAAACATTGAAAACGTTTTTGAAATGTTTTGCATATTTTGGCAGCATCATCGCCAGACTGAACATCAAATTGAGGCAAAAAACAGATGCTAACAAAAAAAGGAGCTGAAAATTTGTGTGTATATTGAAAGGGGGCAAAACGAAGGAAGCTAAGAAAAACTTCATTAAACAATGTAACAATAACAGTTATTTTCACTCAACGCACACACACACACACACACCCAAATATATGTATTGCTTAAGCACAAGATTTATTTACATTTTACACCTGTGGCGCTTCAATTTCTCTTGTGCTCATCAAAATTGCTGCGTTGGCAGCTCTGCCTCATCTCTCACACACTATTTCCATCTCATTCTGCCTGTATCTATCTGCATCTCCCTCTTCTGTTTCTGGCTTGTTTCTTGCTATATAGATATTGCGAGTGTGGAGGCAAACAAGCTGAAAATTCATTAAACTCAGGCAATAAATTCTTTTAATTGTTTTCTTTGGCGTCTTTTTTCTGCCCCTTGTCAAAACAAATGCTGCCAAAGGGCTGCCAACCTGTGCCAAACGAAGTCAAGCTTTAACTAACTGTGAACGACGCCCTGACACAAGCTAATTGCTATAAGTTGCTACGATTTTTTGCTATTAAACATGAATTCTTATTGGATTTTCGAACAAATTGCAATCATCTTATGTTTGGTTAAAGTACAAAATTTAAGTTTATTATTCGTGATTTTAGCATGTATTTTTCGAATCTTTTTCAGCATTAAAATCGTATTTAAATAAAGTATTTCGTACTCAACTTAAGAACTTTGCCTCCGTTTGGGGGTAAATTTAGTGCCGTACACATTTTGTGTGTGTATGCTTAGGAGATACCCTGTATAAGTTGTTGATTATGTATAACAATTCCAGGAAATTCTAACTAGAGAATCTATAGAAAAACTCAGCTGCGATATTTATCAAATTTCTAACTAATTATATATGTAATAAAGTATATAATCTGAACAACACTTAGCAGGGTATAGCTTTTGACGGTGTTTTTCTTTTAGATTGACTAGATTTTGAATGTTGTACGTGATGCACGCTAGCATCTCTTTGACGCAGAGTTGCTTTGGCTTTTTCCTTTGCCATTCCCATTTCAATTAGCATTTCCCCGATTTCCTAGCTTGCTTCTGCCATTAATTGTTTTCAGTTTGGCCGAAACTCTATGGGGTGAGGGCAGATGGCAGGGGGAGGGGGAGGGGATGGGCAGTAGGGCAGCAGCTGCTGCTTAAACTGTATTTAATTAGTGGAACTTACCTGTGGCAGGTTGGAGCTGCAAACTTTGACAGTTGCATCATTAATAGCAAAATGTTTGGTCAAGGGATACACAGGGCTACACAGTTTTGGCTAATGAACTCAACAAGCAAACTGTCAAGAGCTCCACTAATGCTTTAACATCTCTCTCTCTCTCTCTCTCTCTCTCTCTCCCTCTCTCTCTCTTTATCTCACTTCCTTTGCTTCCTTACTAACTTTTTCTCCTTGTCTTTTGCAGGTATCTACGCCATCGATTTGTTTCATGTTGTAATTCGAGTACTTTTGGTAAGTAACAAAAAGAATGCCCTGTATTATAAGTGATTACTTAAACTATCCCAATTTCCATAGACACAAACAGATATTAACATAACTCCTATATTTATCATGGGATCATTTTTGAAATCAGAGCTGTATCTCTTAAAATATCAGCTAAAATTAAATTTTAATCGCGAAACTCAACTGAAATCATTAGAAAAGTAATCAACATCCTTTCAACATGTTTGTTATGCCCCATTGGCAACATTCCATGCAGGGTATGTAAAATAAGTTGGGCACACGATTAAGTAACTGAAACTCTGAAAGATACGACTAAACGACTAAAGCAAAAGTTGCAGCCAACGGGAGTGAAATAAAGATGGAAATGAAGGAGAAGTCTAAGAAATCGAAGAAGTGCTAAGAACACAAATGGGAAGTGCAAGCAAATGGCAAATAGAGGAAGGAATATAGAATTCGGATTTGAATTTGAGTTTGGACTCGAATTTGAATTCAAATTTGCATTTGCATTTGCTCTCTGTAAAATTTGTGTGGGTGCAGCAACAAAAATGGCCAGGCTGAAAGTGCAAAGGCTGAATGAGTAAAATGCCGAGGATAAGAATGAGAATGAGAATGAAGATGAGAATGAAGATGAGGATGAGGATGAGGATGGTTTCCCATTGAGTTTTTGTATTGTTCTTTGGCTTATGTTCGCCTCAGATAACAACACCAGCATATTTAGAATAGGGACTTCAGTAGGAGGATAGACAACCTACTGCAACTTTATGTTTAGCTATCGGGGTCACTTCGTTTTGACCCAACAAAGGGACCAAAGATGACAAAAGAGGGAGAGAGAGAGAGAGAGAAAGGGAATCTTTGTAATCCGAATGAGAACTAGATTGCAGTTTAGCCGAAACGTTATTATGAGAGAAAATTCATAGACATTCGAGGGCTTTCTAATGTTTGCATTCTATGAGATGAGTAGATTCCCTATGAATAAAGCCAATAGATACGAGATTCAATTATCCAAATTAAATACGAAATGTGAAGGATTGAAACAAGCAGACGATGGAAGAAAGGTTTATCGATACTCTTGTACTCCCACAAACTCAAGTTGTTTCAGTTCTTAAAATGAGAATGCAGCCAGCAGGAATTATAAAAAGGAAATCAAATAATGTGAGATGAAACGAAGTGATAATGGAACAAGGTGGAAGCGAAACTATGTGAAATTAAACGAATCGAGAAATAGAATGCAATCGAATAGAACAAAACAAAGTTTTTAAATATTTTAAAGTAGGTGAAAATCTTAAAGCAAAATGTATTAAACAATCTCCATAAAGAACAGTTGACACTGAAGTGACAAAAAGTGAGAATGAAACAAAATTACTTTTAAAAAGTTATCTCCAGTTGATGATATCAAAACTAATGCAGTGCATAACGAAATACCAAAAATAAGAACTGATTTAAAATACGTATTTACAACTTCAAGTATTCAGACACAGAAATCGTTTTCACTTGAATTTCACCTCAATTTCATTTCGCTGTGCCACAACCAGCGCTAAATCCGCTGGCGTCCGATGCTGCCACCTAGTTCGATTGAGATTTTCGAAGACAGGGGCAGCGATGCCACATTTTCTAGTCAGAATTCGAAGTAAGGTATTTAAAATATATATAAATGAAACCACTTCTGTTTTCTTTAAATTAAGCATTAAGCATTCAAAAAATAGCTCTTTTGAGGTAAGTCAAGTTTTACCGCAAAAATCCTTTAACTTATTGTGAAATTTGTAAAAACATTTTTCACGAAGAGTTGCCAGACTAATGACAGACAACTGCTAGAGTTGTCGAGTAATTTTTATTTTGTCGCGCCAATTGCTTTAAAACTTATTGTTCTGCAATGAAAAACCTAAAAAAAGTTGTCAAACAAACCGCTGGATAATTTAATCTGAGAAGGTGTCAACCCTTAGCAGCCTAGTTCGAAAAGGTTGGTGAAATTGCTAAAAGACATTAAATCATTCGAAGTTCTGTGGCACCCCGGAAATTTCCGTGCGGAATTGCTTTCTGCGGAATTCTAATTCGCTTGCGATTTCTGTGGCACGCCTGATAAACTTAGTTTTCATTGAAAAGTTAAAATGAATGATAAATATGGAAACAAAAGGAACAATGTGAGAATAAATCGAGATGAGATTTCAGACGAAAAAGTATTAAATCGTTTAATTATGATAGCTCCGTCCTATTTGCAAACCAGTTGAAAAGGCCAAGCTGAATGAAGACTGACACGAAGTGAGATTGAAAAGGCAACAGTTTAATTACATTTACCGTAGCTCAGTGTCAGGTGTGACCTTTGGTCGGTCGGTGAAGCACGCGGCCAGACAAAGTGCACAAATTAAAAGTGTTTCAAACAGCTGCCAGGTGAATTAAGTGGACGTCTTAATCAGTTAGAGCCCGGAGACTGGTAACGGTATCAGTTACCGTTACCGTTACCGTTACCGTTAGCGTCATTGTAACCGTTACTTTAGCTGTAACTAGTATAACGGCAACGGCTGCTTGTCCATATATAGTACATGGTATTAAGCCATGGCCATAAGCTGCTCTCGGCCCATGCACAAAGATGTCTCGATACATCTTGGCCATGGCTGAGATAGCGAAGGGGTTTGAGCCAAAGTCGGACAGGACAGGACAGGACAGGTGAGAGTAGGTAACAAGGCAAAGCGGCCAAAAGGAGCTCAATACTGAGCCAGAGGGCATATGTTGCTCATCTTATGCGTTTGTCCTGCCAGTAAGCTACACTGAGCGAAACAACCGTACTAAAAGTTAGTTTGCATGACCTCGAATTCAATGATTTCATGATTTTTATATTTGAAAATATAAGAAAATATGAATACAGAACCTTTGACTTATTCCAAGTACATTTTGAAGTCAGTTTTGACAAAATACTAACAAAATACTTAACTTGGAATTAGATTAAAATCTTTGATCATCCGTTTGGTTTACTTTTTATACTGATGAACTTAAAGACATATTTTTAAAATTAAAATCGACAATCGACAAATGAGGCAGGTGACTGTAATTGAGTAAGAAAGTTTTGGGTTTTGGCTAAAAACTACTTGAGATTTTCGCTCACTGTACGTGGAACTTGCAGCAGCTGCAGCTGGTGCTGCTTTAAGTTGACGCCAGTATTAAACCTTTGCCCATTACGTTGCACGCTGCCTGTCCCATTGACCGTGCCGCACATCCGGTCGTCCTTGCAACAATGTTGGACATTTTGCAGCTGCTCAACAAGACCCGGACACGGACAGGGACACGGACAGTCAGACCAAGGGGCAAGAGGCAAGAGGCAAGAGGCAAGAGAGAGAGAGAGAGAGCCTGATACATGATACGTCCAGAAAGACGTGGAATTCAGCCATGCCACGGTCCACTTGATTTCTGTGTCAGGCGTGTGCACTTCCTTCGCCTTTCGCCGACTTTTCCGCTGTCGCCGTTCATTTCAGGAAATGCATTTCGTCAGCGTTGAATGAAAACGAAATTGCCAATTTTACTATGGATGAGGACCAACGACAACGGCAATGGCAACGGCTGCCAGAGTTGCAACGATTGCGACAGGTGTGCCACATGCAACTCCGCTGATTCGGTAAGCCCGTGGCATGAGACTCTCTTAAAAAAGGAGCCGAATCGGAGTCTGAATCAAAGTCGGATTCAAGATCGAAGCAGAACAGTTACCTGGACACCAAGTAAATCCAAGTAAAACATGACACTTATTCGATTTCAACTTGGGAATAAAATACAGCTAGAACGTTCTTAACTTAATAAAGATGGTTAAAAAAGACTGGAACTAAAGACGATAAAATCGATAAGAAATGCAAACAGTGTGTAATGCAAGAGATATACTTATAAGGACGGCAGGGAGATTCCTTTAAACAAATTTACGACTCAGAAACAAAGCTTATATAAAATTGTATATTTTCATATTTTCAAAAATAAGTAAAAAATGTAACAGGGTGAAGAAAGCATCTCCGACCCTATAAAGTATATATATTTTCGTTATAGCCATGTCCGTCTGTCCGTCACACAGACTCCTATAAGCCCCACACATATCAAGTTTGTTTCAAATTTTTGTCACGCCTCTTTCCGCCTCCATAAATCGCGAAAAGCCACCACACGAACAGTTTTCAAAGTATTAGGATTTTTTTAACTAATTAACGTTAGCTACTATTATTACCAATCATCCTACTAAATCGTATCAAGATCGGAGAGATAGAAAGGTGGTAATGGCTGATTAAAGTTGTTTAAGAATGTAAGTGCCTAAAAGCATGCAATAAAAAATATTTTAATTTTATTTAAATAAGTTACGGGTATCTCATAGTCTTTCCCACTTGTTATATGTGCATTTTAGTATCTATAAATTTATTTCATCGAAAAATCATCAGAATATCACTATCTTAAATTTGATTGAAGCAAGGCTTAAACTGAACCTTTCCAACAATTCCCATTAGATTCGCAATCATTCACAGATGTCCATTAGTTTCAGGTTTATTTCAATCCGACTAGACTTCCAATCAAAGCTACAACCCTTACAGACGAAGATTCTCTTCTCACACATGAAGAATTACGAAAAACACTTGGCTTAAAACTTGAATAAAATGTTCGTTACTTTATAGCTGGTAGCTATGACAATGCAATCAACTTAGACCAATACACATACAGTCAAAAGCTAAATGCTACAAAGCCGCAGGTCCAGTTATGAGGAAGAAATTCGACAAGCGGCAACTACGTGAATCAACTTGCTCAAGGAAATGAAAGCCAAACAAAAATGCCAGTGAAATGAAAACAGTTTACTTTATCGGATGTGCTGTGGGCGAGACGCAGGGAGGGAGTGACAGGAGTGGGGGGAGACGTGTCTCAACTGTTGTACGAGTAGAACCCCTCTTCCGCCCCCTTGTACAAACTCCCCTCTCGCCAGGCGCCAAACAAAAGCCATGCAAAATTATGTCAATGGCGTCGTTTTGTTGGCGCCATTATCGCCAGCTATTTTCACGTTTCCAGCAGTAAAAGAAAGAGACAAACAGCGAGTGAGAGACAGAGACAGAGACAGAGAGAGAGAGAGAGAGTTGAGGGAAGATGGAAGGAGAAGGAGACAGAGACAATTCCCCCACACAAAGTTGATGCGTTCGTTGCCTATCAAAACCCAAATTGAATACAAAAATCTCATCAAAAATCGATTAGAGAACGGCACAGCAAAAGGTGCAGAAAAGGGAAGGAGAAAAGGCGGCAGCAGCAGCAGCAACTGAAGCTGGAGGCCTTCTTCACTCGAAGCTGTAGCAAGTAGTTTATATGGGAGTACGCCGCAAAATGCTGTTAATAAACGAGTTTTCATCTTCTCGTTCTTGCACCTGTCGCCATCGCTTTATCGTCATCGTCGTCGCTATCGTAATCGTCATCGTCATCGTCATCGTTATCGGGCAGCCAATTTCAGCTAAAAGCAGCAAGTGAATGACATAAATAATGACGCCGAATGCAATTTGGGAAATTAAAATCAAAGTGGCTTAAACTTTTGCTTCTCCTTCCTCCCACTTCCCACTTTTGAGTCTCTGCCACCTGTTCGCCTTGGTTCATTGTTGTTGTTGTAGCATTATCAGTGACAGAATCATATTTGTGGCTTGGCTTTGGTAAACTTGGTGATGATAATGATGATGATAATGATGATGGTCTTGGCACCGCATGGGAATTGAAATGAAAGCAAAGTATTCATTTGTAAAATTAATATAAACTACAGACTTAGTTTTCCACTTGTGCGAGTTGTTTTTAGGTTAGGTTAATTCACCTGCTTCGCCAAGCAACTTTGAGCACATGCTAAGCTTGCGTTTTGTGGTGACAATATGAAGGCCACAAAACGCCAACCATACTTGGTTACATACATATGTATGTATGTTAGAGATGGGCATGGGCCGTGCCGTGTCCGTGCCGTGCCGTGCCTATTTAAAAAAAATCCGTGTTGGGCCGTGTTGGGCCCCTTATTAGAAATTGCCGTGTTTTACCGTGCCAAAGTCGGTAGGCACGGTGGGCACGGTGGGCACGGTAGGCACGGGAGGCACGGTAGGCACGGTAGGCACGGTACAGATTTTGAACTTAAATATGGTACTATCGATAAGTTGGCGTAGTTTTATCGCTTGTTTGTCAGCTTGAGCTGTAGAATTCATCGATGTATCGCACAATTTTCGAACACTTACAACATCGATAGCACGATTGATGCCATTTTAATAAAAAAAAGTGACGCCATGAAGTGACAAAAATGAATAAAGTTTTTGTCCGTGCCGTGCCGTGCCTATTTAAAAAAATCCCGTGTTGGGCCGTGTTGGGCCTCAGTTTTTACCAGCCGTGCTTGGGCCGTTCCGTGCCTCAAAAAGGAGGCCCATGCCCATCTCTAATGTATGTACATACACAGAAAAAAAAAACCGGGATATTTAGCCCGAATTCAATCCAA